>JABFOV010000255.1:0-44923 GCA_022817685.1 Aradophagus sp. ZL-2020
CCTATGTACAATGCTGAAAGTATGCTTCAACATACCGAAAAACATTATAATGTAATCATTTTGAACAGAACGTTTTTAAGACAATTGCTAAGGTTAAAAAGATACTATTGTGAATATATTGAATACCACTAAAATTAATAATTATTTTTTTTTTTTTTATTCAAACTCAGCTATAATTTTTACGTGTATCAACTTACTAGTAAAATTAGGTAATCTAAATAAAATCTAATAAATCTAAAATAATTGTAATGTTTTTCACTTTTTCTTAAAATATCATAGGAAGAAAAAAAGAAAAAACGAACGTTTTCTGCATACGAAAATATAAACTCTTTCAAAATCTTTTGAATTTAAAACAATATCATTATAAACTTCATCGCCTTCTTATATAGAATAAATTATATTTTGATCGATAATCCGAACACAGATGCAGATGTTTTTGACGAGCGAAGGAATGCGCAAAAAATACATTCGTTAATTAACAACGCCATTTTTTGTCGACCATCGCATTATTGACGTAGAACTTAATTAGATGTTTCACTCTTATATATGGTGCTCGCGCATCCTATCGCGAAACTTGCATCTTTAAACGGATATAGTAAATGGGCAAACAATGAAATTTAGATGGGAGGGGTACCTCCCGGGACAGAGACTAATTATACTGTTACTGATTGAAAGCCACACCATCGCCATTTCCCGACTGGTTATCCGCCGCTTGTGAATTCGATTTCAAATGTTCTTCATACGAGCTCAGCTCGGAACGTTCCATGCTTCCCCGGTCGGGCCAATTCGACGTTACCGCGGCAATACATCTCCCTGATTTGTGTTAAAGCTAAGACGGAGCAACGCTTCATTCTGCATACGAATAATTGTTTAAATTGCAAACGTAACAAGAATTTCTAAGATTATTCGAAGTAATGAAACAAAAAAGAGAGAGAATATAATTTTTCTATTAAATTAAGTGTTTGTAAAATAATTGTTTTTCATTATAATTATAAATTATAAATGAAAACCATCATGCAGTTAAACACTCTAAGTTACATATTCAGTTTACTTCATTCTGTTAAATATCCCGAAAATTTGACGTTCATTTTTTCTTTCGCATTTCTTAATCCAAGATTGTTTATAATCAACCGTCGATATAAAAATCCAACCTGCTATCGCAACGAGTCACGAAAGTAAATTATTCAGAATTATTTTCAATATGATTAACACAAATTGACGCTTTATCAACATAAATTCCAACTGACGGAGTTATTCTCCTGTCAGAAGTAATCCCCCCTCCCGTCGTTCCGTCCTGATATAAGAAAATCCGTGATCCCGTTCCCGCAAGGGGGATCTCATCCACTTCACATTCGTTCCTCGAAAACTATATCCATCGATCCTCTAATCCACGCCTTCTCCTGACCGAACCTTCTTATTTTATATTTTCGCGAAAAAACGCGTTTCCTACCGTATTACTTGTTTATTTTTGTAGGCTAGATTATTATAATTATTTCTTAGAATACAAATCATATTTACTCATTCTTGTACGTTGGACGAAGCCTGAGCTTTGATCGACTAATAATGTTGAGGCATAAAAGTTTTTAAAATTTTATTTTCACTTTAGTTTTGGAAAAAAAAATAAGTAAAAAAAGTACGCGTAATGCATAGCAACTCATTTGAATCTCAATTTTCAATAATCAATAACACGCCCGTGATGAAGCTCGCGCTTGCCGATAAACATTGTTGTGAAAGATTAATAAAAAATCGTCGCCTGATTTATCTCGATGCTTCGACTACGCGCACAATATGAAAAGTTCAAGATTGCGCGCAACTGCATCATTTTTCTATCGCTGGCTGACAAACGCGTTCGGTTCCCCGGATACTATCGACAGTTCGCCAACTTTTTCCCCGGACTTCGTATAATTCACGGCGCGCAAAGGTCTTTTCGCAATTTGCAAATGCGCCCGTCCCGTCAAAACTACTTTGCGATTGGGAAAAGCGATTCACGCGAATATTTACTGCAATTATCGACTGAAACTTGATGACTCGCGATTCTTTTCATTAGAATCGATGAAATCGGTTTGCGAAAGGATGAAATTATGGAAAAATTGATGAGCAGTTTGATTGACAAGAATGACACACGATGCAAAGACGAAAAAGCTTGTAAAAAGAGAGTAACTCGTGGTTTTGGAGATGAGCCGAATATTGATCTCGTGGTAGGAACGAAAGCGCCGCTACAGTTCGGAACGTCTCTTCCTGTAACTACTTTACCTTGCGGTACACGTGTGCGCGTTTACGTAATACCGGGTAAACAATGGAAAGAAATACATTTGTCTCGCGTCCAACCGTGGACTTTAATCTATAGCAGAAAAAACTGCATGGATGAAAGGTGTTTGTCAAATTTGCAAAGTTTTAACGGTGGCTCTAATGGTTTGCAAAATATCAAAACGAATTTATAAAGATTACGGTTGAGGTGTGACGTATACCTTTCATTTTAAGCGACGAAATTCGAGGATGAAATGACTGTTCTACTTTACCGATGTAAAACATTATTTCAACAAGGACAATTAAAATTTATTTGCATTGTCATATTGAAATTTTAACTACACTTTTTCTTATACGTTCTCTCCAGCTTAATTTGAATCAAGTCAGTAAGAATTAAAATTATATAATCGCAGTAACGCGTTGGTTGAATACATTTCGCTGAGTTCTACTAACACGAGGTTTTAAATTTCGCAAATTTTCTTCCCAATACACGCAACTACTATACGCAAAATTTGTAGTTTTGCAAACTAAATCATCATTATGCGTGAATTCGTCAACTCGGCCTGCCTTTGTAATTATAATGTCCACGCGGTATGGACATATAAAACGTATAACTGTTCGTCATAGTTAACCTAATTATGTCGGGGTGGATAACCACATGGGAGGTGAGATGTTCGGTTTAACAGCATATAAGTACATTTATGTCAGGGATATACTGTTGGACGTTAATACTGTAGCTTTGTTAACGCGAGACGATGAAAAATGTTTTAATAATATAACGCTCGATGTTGCCATTTGTGCAGCCGAAACACAATTCACCTACATAATTAGACTCGACAAGTAGCCTCTCAAGTTCATTAAGATCTAACTTCGAACTGCTTAGAAATTACGTCGGTTAACGCCGCGATACGATTCATTCGAGTTAATAAATAGCCCGAGAATCAATTTACCAAGCTAATAAACGATTGATATTTTTGAAACTGTCTTTCATTTTATGAAACGGGATTAAAGCGACAAGGATGTTGCACCTATTTTTTATACTACAACTGAAAATTGGACCGTAAATCGTCAGAGGATCAACTAGGGAGAAATAAAATTCAGAGTGGGTTAAGTCGATAAAATCGATACTGTTCTTCTACTTGGATGGGCTATTAGAAATGCATTTCATATCGTGCGTCGGGAGAGGAGACTTTTGGCTCGCGGCATGGTTTAGAATCTTTGTCGAGTACTTAGTAGAACCTGTACATAAAGTCTTGCCTCCGGCTGATAGTTTAGCAGATTTTAGATAATGGATCCAAGTTGAGTTCAATAGCAGAGCCGTGGCCTTGCCGTTACCACAAAATACAGTTTTATTGGGGTGTAGATTTTATCCCGTTGCGTACACAAAGAAAACTTTTCGATACTTCGATAGCCTCTCTATTTCGGTTATAATATTATTTTGGAAATATTGTTAGCTTTAATGCATAAGCTAAATCATTCAACGAAATTATTAAATAAATAAATGATAAATAATAAATAAATAATTCAAGCAGATGATGCCGCCAAACGAATTGATTAAATAATTTGAATAAATGATTTGATAAATGATTGGAGTAAATGATTAATGAAACGTTAAAAAGTGTTGTATTAATTATTTGATTGAAAATTAATTATTTAATTATACTTATTAACTGTATGCTGTTGCAAATAATTTCTTAAATCAATTCCTATAATTCAAGTGCATTTTTATTTGTATCAAGTAAAGTTACACATAATATTGAACAAATAACAAACGCAAATAACGAAAATCTAAGGAAATATAAATAATTTACATACGGTTTTTTGAATAAATTTTATTAGTTATAGTAAAAAATATTCGCTTGTATCAATAAAATATTGATCGTAAAGAAATTACGATGATTCAGGTTGATCAGTCGATAAACATTTATAAACAGACGCAAGTTGCGAATAGTTCCCTTTTTTTCGGGGTCTTGTTAATTAGTCTACTCATTTCAGACAATTTTAACGTAAAACAACGGCATCGCATTGTTTAGTTTACCGTAAGAAAAGAGGCTAAACAAAGAGTCTTGCAGCGGACGCGTGTTTACCGTAGCTTCATCAGGAAGCAATGAGAATTCGCCCCTAACGAGAAACCCTTTCAAGTTGTCCGGAGCCCGGAGAGGAAAAAAGGGCTCCCCTCGGGCGTAAAATTAGCCGAAGCTCGTGGTGCCGAGATGTCGCGGATGAAGGCCTTTGATGCAAACGAACTTACATCCGGGGCAAGACAAAATAACGCCGCTCGCGCGAGACATTCGACTCGGCGGCCAATCTCAAAGTCAAATGTCCCGGTTCGTCATATTTTTGCATCTTTGATGGCGCCGATCTGTGCGTTCCGCCAATAACGCGACATCAATCTAATTGTACGAAACTTTGGAACCCCGGCTCTTAAATTATTCATGCACCGAGCTGTAAGAAAAAATAGATTCATGTACATGTCTCGCGGAGAATGGCCCAGCACGATTCGCCGAATTCGCTATCCGGGATCGCGATTCCCGCCGCGGTTATTTAAGATTTTACCGCTTTTGAACATTTCCTCGTTGCTTCGTCCCGGTTGTACTCGGTTGCCAAGAAAACCTCGGCGTTGAAGTTTCGGCAACAAAAGTAAATAACGGCAAAGATTAACGGTTAATTTTACCAGCTCTGACGAGCTGCCGTATTCTTCGTTTTGAATAACCGGAAAACTAAGTTATATTAATTAATAAACTTTCGGCTACAATCAAACATTACTTTTCAAACGAGGTATACTTGCGGAGTGATGTTTATTCAACGCTTCGACTCGAGGTTGTAACGTGATAGACGTCGTAATTTGCTGGGCAATAGTTTCCAGTAAATACCGCCAACAAAAACACGTTTCTAATTTACCTCGTAATCGGGGGTTTCTGTCGGATGGTTTTTGCATATGCATTTGGCAATGTCCTTGCAAGTTTCAAGACGCGGCCCCGATATATTTGAAGCAAACTGGTAAAGGAGATACTTCCGCGACGGGATGGATGGAGCGAGTGCTCGCTTTTACATGGACCTTTTTCCCTTGCAACTTCGCGTCTTTGAAACCGAAGCCAAAGTATTCGTATCAAGGGACGCAAGAAGCGTAAAATGACGCGACGTTGTCCAGATGAATTCGATCCACTGAGCCGGACGATAGGAAGAATTGCATAATAAAAATTTTATCATTCTTCAGGTTGTTATGCTTTTCGAAATTCGCCTTTTTATATCATCATTTTTCACTTGGCGTTATTGAAGCCCGGTCGATAACGGTTGTGTATATTCCCAAGAACTTTCGAAAAGCGAGAGACGTTGGTTTTAAAATACAGTCGTGCTTAATTTTCATGTTGTGCTTAAAAAAGATTTGTGCGCAAAAGGTTGAAACGTAATGGACGTCTAGAACGACTTTTATAACGCGGGAGATTTAAAGCCCTTTAAATTGAAGCGCGTGAGTGTCCCTTATTTATTGTTCAAACTCCGTTAGTGAAACGTGTGAGAAGGAGTTCCACGTAAGAATTAAATATACGAACAACTATGATTAGGTGGAACTTTCTTGTTTATTTTTCTTTTCGAAAACTTCCAAATAAAGTGACTTTTATATTTACTATCGATGACAATGGAAAGTCGAAGTGCTAGTAATTCGAACTCACGTAACGGTTTAATATAAATGAATTGTCAAATTTCTAGGTGCATTGCACATTAATACGTGAGTAATTTGAATTGACACAATTTGTAATGCTTGACAAGATATAAAAGATTCCGTAAATGTTTGAACAGACACAAATGGTCTAAGGTTTATCATGAATGCACTCTTAGAGTTGTTATTAATGCACGAAGCGCGGTATAGTTTTAACTTTCATGCAAAAAAAGGAGGAGACCGTATAAAAAACCTGTCAAAATACCGTTCGGTAATGGATTCGTCGATAATGCGCTCGGATTCCGGCGCAAGAGAAAGGGTTATTTAGCATTTTCATAAACACTCAATGAAGTTCCGCAAAATCGCACTTCATTTCCTCTCGAACGTGCTACTTGGCGCGCAAATATTTTGATTTACGCATGCACACACATCCGACAACACGAACGAACTCATGGTGGATATACAATAATTCAGCGTTAAGCTCATCCAACCCGGCTTACAAGAGATTTCCCATTTATCACGTGCTTACTCAGTTGTCCTTTGGGTGTTCAGCTCGAAGTGACAAGAAATTTATTCATATGCTGCAAGAAAGACGTCGGGAAAAAATTCGTATCTTCGGAAGTATCATTAACCGGGCCGCGATCGTGGTTTCCGGTTTCAGCTTCAACGTTGTGACGGCTAAAAATAAATTTGTATCGGTTTTTTTGCATCGAAAGTGATTCTGTTGAGCAATTTTAACAAAAAAATAATATTTTTCTAAATATGTTACACTAACATATGTGTTGCGGTTATTATTTTGATTATATCATATAAATATGTAATATTATATTCGAAGATATATTTAAGTAAAGATGTTTTGCTAAACAATACAAAAATGTGACGAATCAATCAGACAAATTAAATCTTACTAATTCAAAGAATTTAATTTTGCTTGATAAATTTTTACTACACAGAATGAAAGAGTCTTCCAATAAACAAATTTAATTGCTGTAAATGCGCCGTTTTTCAGTGTGACAGGAAAGACGATCGAACAGGAAACAAGCTGGCGGCAGAAATACCGCCCAGGGTTCGCGAGCTTTGACTAAAGTTTCGTGCCGTCGTTCGATTAAACGCTGTCCGGTTCCGGAGCTCGTTATGCGAACTCCTATTTGTGCCTGGGAAAAACAAATGAATTCATTTTACACTTCCTCAGACATTGGATTACCCTCGGCCGCAAATTATCCGAAAAGTGTTTAGTTATACGATAGCGCGGTATGAAAAAGTTCGATTATATTAACCATGGAACTCTGGTTTATGTGAAAAAGAATCACCGCTAACAGTTTTGTCCAGATGATCTTGCGATAAGGAGTTTCTCGAAATTCCTACAACTCGATAAAGCTCCCATTAAATTAATTAATTTTGAACATGGTTTCGCAAACAGTAAATTGAACGCTATCGGATCCGACATAACTTTTTCAAAATTTTCAATACAGATATTACAAATTCGAATACAGCTTGATTTACAAATTAGATGCAATTACATTACGCTTTGTAGATCAGAAAATTAATCAGACGCAAGCAATTAGCATAATTTGATTGCTTTTTATCGAATATCTACATCTCTTTGATGTAACTAGTCTTATTTGCGATACAAGCTTCACTCTTTTTTTTCGTTTTCTAATCTTTCTTTTCTCGCGTGGCCGAACCTTGCATCGTTACACTAATGACTTTTTTCATTTTAAAACGACGTAACATTAACCTCGGGCTTATCTTGGCCACATTGTTCTAGAAAGATAGCACATTTACGGGCGCACAAATTTCGGTTATTGTGCATTATATGTGCGGTTAAATACAAATTTAATGAAAGAACAATTTAATTAAAATGACGATAACAATTTCTTGGAAGCGTAACGCAAGGCCAATGAACATTACGGCTTCCTTCGAGCTCAATCGAACGTAAAGACGGCATTATCTATAACAAGTTACCAACACTTTATGTATTACTTGTTTGAACTTATTCCGTTAATTGGATCATCATTTATCGTTACCATGTCCGCGGGAAAAGCGATAATTGTATACTCGCCGTGTGACTAATTATAAATCTTTGTTTTTTTACATAGAAAACCATATATTGGGACAATTATAATCCTTAGATAAAAAGAAATAATCAATGTGGCGAAGTTACGTCAATGAAATGTAAATAAATCGACGTTTTTCTACGTGGACCACATATATTTCAGTGCACTGAGTGTCATAACCGAAGGCACCGTTAACTTATTTGTTAATAAAACCTTCAAAGATTTCAGTGTAGACATTAAAATTTTTGTAAAGTAAAAAACACATGATTATTTGACCAAAAAATGATGATTATATATTTACACTTTGATAAAAGCATTTTTATCTCAGCTCGAAACAAAAACAAACATCAATTTACCGCATTTCTAAGATAGCTTTACAGGTGAATCGTGCAACATTTATTATTTGCACGTTTTCGGAATTGAAATATTGATTACAGTCGGTATTCCATTACAGTTGATATATAAACTTCGAGGATTTCAATACTGGTATTTCACATATTTTAGTACGTGGATTTTAGATACCAATCGGTATGCGATTTTCGCACAATGATTTCATCGATTTTACATTCCATTTTTCTTCTCAACAACGTAATTCAAGTTTTTCATTATTTTTTTAACATTTCAAAGATGACAGTTTGTCAAAACAAAAAGAATCATTATCTTTTCAAACTTTAAAACTTGTCAAAAATAAGGATTACGATTAAATGATAAATGAACTAAGTTTACTGACTTTCTTATCTAAAATATAAGTTCCAATCAGTTACTAAACGTAAACCTATTATTTTTTATAAGTTTCGTCCTAATTTTCTCACTACAGTTGTCTTAATTATAATGTTTAGTTGAATTTTAAGCACAGTATGTTTATCTACAAACGAACAACTGATATTTCAAACAATACCACTGTACATTTTTTTATTGTTCGAATGTTTCATTTAGCTGACCTGTTTATTAAGTAAGTGTTAATCAATACCTCAGTCCCTATGATGAAAGTTACACGTTGTTATTATTCTCACTTTTATTAGTTTAATTAAAATACACGTTTACATATTAAGCGGATTTCTTTCTCATCATTAAATTGTAATTAACGTAGCTGATTACACGTTTTCATTATTTCCAATATTATATTTCCCTAACAATTGATTATCGATTACTTAGATAATAATATTTATAACTAATTTATAGAAAATCGCTTTTCCTTGAAATCTCGTCCACTGAACTCCATTTTTAAATATCATTTATTTATAATGAAGTTCTATATTTTAACACTTAATTTAATTCCACGACGAAATTGTATATTGCTCGTCGTTTGCTTGCACGATTTACGAATAGCGTCCACGTCGTGCTTTTTTATTTCCCTCGCGAGAAATCTACTCACTTAAGCGTAAGAAACCCGATAGGAAGTTACCTAAAACGAAAATGTCAATGATAAGGCATTCAAGCAATAAATGTCCTCTTTTCTCGCAGGCATTGCTTTGCATGTTGAAACATATGGCAAGTAAAATACACACGCACTTTAAATACTCCGTGGACAAATATAAAAATAAGGTTGCTGGTTGATTATACGTCGATAAAGCTCAGTCAAGTTCAACGATGCTAAGTTTACGACCTACTTTATTTATCATTTCTCTTATTTAACGCGTGCTCGCGATAACAGAAATTGCGAACAAGTTTGCAAATTAAACAAGTAATACGACGCAAAAAAATTACCATGAAAGCGGCTATAACTAAGCGTTTTATTTTCGTGCAATTCTTTTATGTATCAACGTATTGGTTGCATATGTTTTACTGTTATTTCTTAATTCAGTGATACAGATTATTATTTTTTAAAATTCTTTCTGTTCATAATAACACGAATAATACACTTATATAATTTCTTTTTTTATAATATATAATTAGCATTCACATCATGAATTTAGATTAGGTAATTTAGGGAAAAAAGTCACACGAACGTGTTGTTCATGTGTTCCATAATATTACAATATTTTTACAGCATAAACATGGTTCGAAAATATATTTGCATATGTCATTAAAATGAAATATTAATCATGAGTTTGATTACATTATAAATGGTGATGCTCTGTTGCAAATGAAACTCTGATGTCAGAAATTAATAATACATTACAGCTCAGTAAATGTTGACGCAATTAATGCGCACGACATTAATTATGAAAAACGTACATCCGCAATACTTACGATTAGTGAAAATTTCATGGAAACTGTTTAGTAAAATATACTCACCAGTATTAACTTTAACGCTAAAATATGTATGTCTTCATTGTTTGCAGATAGTGATCGCAGGATGAACGTGAGGTGTTTTCGAAATTCAAATAACAAACTGCCTTGTATAGTCGAACGTTTTAAAAATTAATTTGGAACTGTTGGAAGAACTTTCTAAAGCTACATTTTTGGATGACAGATAAGCTGATCGTCGGGTGAGATGTAGTGAGGTGACAAACTCTAAACAATGTGATAATAACAAAAAAGGAATCAACGACGGTGGGGATAACACGGACGACAAAAGGAAAAGCGAAACGGAATATAAAAAGAAAAGAACTACGCAGTCATCAGTAAGGTCACGAAAATGGAGACGTTACGTGGCAACGGGATCTGTTTGAGCTATCTTAACAAACCACTGCACGATTCTTCGTCCTCGAACGGAACAGCAAAATTTACCTTTCTCTTTGGTCCGCAGAGACACACTTGAATTCATTTTTATTCCAAACCTTCGGCGCTCGACACAATGAATCGTCTTAAAGGGAGTTAGGTGTAACGACCATTCGTTATCCTCAAAAGTAATCAGGCCTAAGAGATAAAAATAAAAGATTATCGGAACATGCATCTTTCTCACTCAACGAGAAACGATTTGAATTTTATAACAAACTTCGTAAGGTTTTGAGTAACGATTATTGATTGAATTTACGTGTGAAATTATTATTGTCCACCATGGAGCATCTCGCAACACGACTTAACTTGTTAATGAACGAGTTACGATGCGCGTGGAGAGTACTGTATATTTTATATCAGGAGTGCATTAAAATATGGGAGTGCTTAGAGAAGCTGGAAGATTTCTTATACGAGCAGCAAATAGCTATCCGGCAGTTGAACGAGTTTTGCGCGCGAGGGTCCGGTGAGGATGGGATGATGGCTGTTGAGGATGCGCTGGATCCCCAACAGAGTTCGGTAAGCGAACTGGATGCCATAGCAAAAAGTTTGGGCGCGGCTATCGGCATCGAAGAAACCAGCGTACTAAGGGAGAAACTTGCACAACAGGAATTGGAAAAAATGCAAGGCTTCGTGCAAGAAGGCGCGTCCATCACAGCCGCGGTCTCGGACATGCAGCGGAGTATGAGGTATTTGGAAACATTGGAAACTTTGGAAGAAGAGGGCAACATTCCAGACGAAGCGTTTTACAGAAGTTTGAATAACTCCTACCGCGAAGATCTTATCTGCGGTGATACATCTAGACCTGCTTCTCAATTGGGAATGATATGGGAAGAGGCGGAGGAGACTGAAGAAACTAATGGTAAGAAGGAAATCGAGGGGACTTTCGAAGCTACGGCGACAAAGGAGGCTGAAATCGACGAATCTGCTGCTCTGCAGAGCAAGGAAGAAATCACACAGGCGACTCTAATGAAAAAGGACGAGGCGGACGAGGATGAGGGTGAAGTATTTAGTGCTCTGGATTACAAGAGTTACCGGGGTAACACGCCTTGCGTAAGCGAACAGGATTTAGCACAACTTTCAAGACTGAGTTCAATGGATGCATCGACATTCGATAAATTACACGAGTTGGATAAACTTACGAATCAACTGCAAAAGGATTCGCAAAATTTGGTAGAGCTCCGGTCTAGACTTATGGATTCGCCAAAACGACAGTTTTCCTCCGAAGCTGAACAGAAATTAGCCGAGGAGGCAAGTAGTATAGACGAACAACTTAGAAAGATATACGCAGAAACTGATGTAGATAATTGGACGTATTCAAAAAGTCCAGGATCCACGGGAAGATCTATATCCAGAGTGAGTACGGACAGCGGTTTAACGACTGACGGTGACTTCACAACTAGATCGATATCACCTAGACTGACTTCCGCGTCCAGAAGTAACTTGGATTCTATTTCCTCAACGTACACTCCGCCCAGGCTGGATTACACGACGGCTCGTCTGGAGAAGAGTCCAGAACCAGTGATCCAGTTACCTATCGACGTCGGTAGTTTTGCTAAAGGGTATGCCGAAAATAAAGAATTAACAGATTTATTGGTTGAAAGTTTCATCGCTGTAACTTGCGCTTCGCCAACCATCTATAACACCACGACTGAGAAAGTCGCTTCGCCAACACTCTCGGCAGGAAGTGTGCATAGTATTCATAGCGTTCACAGTGTCCAAAGTATACACAGTATTAGAACACGACAAGACGGATATTTTGGAAGTGCAGCAAAATTGAATTTAGAGTTCCCCGAAAGTCAAACGCCGCCGAGCCCGTCGCCAAGTTCCCCTCCACCGCCAGCTCCCCCGGATTCATCCGATTCATTTATGATGGCGAACGTCGACGACCGAGAAGCTGAAATTAAAGATGCTCAGACGGCTATTTTAAGAAATGCTGACATCATTTCCATGGAACAAGGTAGATTGAGTCCACGAACTCCGCATTCACCAAAATCTCCGCGAATCTCACCGAAGCACTTGATAAAACCAAGTAGTGCTAATATCGTGCCGGCTAAGTCTGATTCAGGATTATCTTCAATGAGCGGATGGAGTAGCTTAGATAAGTCTCCGAGTTCCCCGAAGAGTTCGATCGCAAAAATGTTGAATTCTTACTCCCTTGACCACGCGCGAACTCTTATTCCAACGAGCCAACCGTTGAGAACATCAAGTCCAATTCCACATCTTCCTGAAGCTTCTAAAGCTGCGGCCATTCAAGAACCATTGTATGATACTCCTGAAGGTAAAGATGCCTTTGCGAATGCAACAGTGACTTCTCATTCTTACACGCCAGCGGTAAATCATTTGTCTGCGCTTACTCCGATGAAATCGCCGGTGATGCAAGAAGAATTTACTTCTGTGCCTCCGCCAGCGCCGGGTGTTACCACCTGCCAAAGTCCGAAGAAGCAACGTCTTCGTCAACAAATTTTTTCGACTACCGAAGCAACATCTGCAAGCTGGACAATGGATTATCCTTATCGACAAGATCAGTCGGGAATATATTCAGTTGCAGGAAGCAATCGAGCTCAAATCACGAGTGTGTACACTAGCGGTTCTGATGCATACGGATGGAGAACTAAAATGACTGATTCTGGGTATCCTGAAACCATAGAACAGATGGCCAATTACAAGGACGCATACGGGTCGTTGCAATATTCCGACGTTGCCCAGGGTGTTCCACTGCAGGGCAAGAAACCTATGCGATCTATGTCATTTGCTGATGGAAAGACTGTCTATGATACTTACAAGGGTAACGTGTATCGTAGATATCCAGTGGGAGCTGCGACTGATGTTATGACTTATTATCCAAGCAATGCAAATCTTCCTCGCACGGAAACTGGCGACAGTTCTTGGCTCAATTCAATGGAAAATCAATTAACTCATGATTCTACATCCTCCAGCATAAGATCAATAACCTCTGATGGAAGTCACGTACAAAGTCCGTACATGGATAGGCGGTATCCACAACCACCTGCGTATCAAGTACATCAATATCACACGTACTCAAATCAAGCATACTTGCCGATGTATCAACAATATCAGACGTATAATCAGCGCACTGTTGGTGCTGATGGTGCTCAAATGGCGGACGGTTATCAAAGACAATGGCCACGTGACCATCAGTATGTTCAAGGTAGCGAATCTAACAGAATACCTGGGGAGCAAACTCAACAAGGAGAATACTACGATGCTTCGAATGTTATAGTTTCACAATCCGGTTATATCAGCATCGCTGCGGATATAAAAGATCATGAAGCTGAAGCAGCGAAAATGAACAAAAAAGTAAGAAGAGGCACATCTCTTAAGAATGCTATGAGTTCCATGAGCAGCTGGCTGCCGGACTTGCATCTCACCAAACGTCACCGAAGTCAATCGTTGCCTGGCTCAGTAAGAGATGAAGACATTGAACAGGATGCAGTACTTCAACAAAAAATGGATATGGGTAGAGGTCGAGGTAGAGGTCAAGCTGCACGGAAGAAGAAAAAGCATACACTTGTTTCTACTGTATCTGGAATTTTGCAAAAAGCGAAACGCAGAAATCACCAATCGTCATCATCCTTATCGGACCCAGAGCAATCTGAAGCTGAGTGGAGCAGTGGAAGGCAAAGTGGTTTGTCAGAAGACGAAGACAGCGTTATGTCAGATGCCAATCAGGATTCTCCATTCTTCGCTACAGTAAAAACTATGTCGAGAAGAAAATCGTCTCAGCACCAGATTCCTCCACAACAATTGCAACAGACAAAGGAACAACAACTTTTGATGCAACAACAACAAGAATTACAGCAACAAATACAACAGCAAACTAAAGAATTGAATCAACAGCAGACGCTTTTGCAACAGATGCAACAGCAACAACAACACCAGCAGATGCAGATGCAGCAACAGCAACAACAACAATTTGCACAGCAACAACAACAACAATTTGCACAGCAGCAACAACAACAAATATCTTCCAGTCAAGAATGGGCAAAAGTAGGGGAACAACCGAAACAAGAGCTCAGCGATCAAGATTTAACTGATCAAGCCGATAAAATGGAAGATGAGGGCAAGAGTACGGGATCCGGATCGGGTGGATCCACGATATTCCCAACTGTCGGAGACATAAAAAAGTCGACTGGTAGTTCAGATGAAGCTCCGAACGAGAAAACTCCAAAGCTTCCACCTGTGACTTTAAAAGGTGGAGCCAGCATGGAATTCGCTGTATCTAGAGCGCTGGGTAAATATCGACGACGACAGTCTTCCACTGTATCCGATGATCAAGTTTTGCTTGATGAATCAGGCGAAAAGAAATCCGACGAAGGTAATGTTTTCACTTTCGAAACAAACTTTGAATATCAAGAGGATGTTTCGGAGAAGAGTGATAAAAGTGAAAAGTCTGCCACAAAACCGCCAGAGCTTGTAACCAGTATCTCAGAAGAAGCGCCACCGTCCGAAGGCAGTCCTTCGACTTCGAGCACGCGGGGTCACATACCACCGAGCGGTAGTCGATTTTTACCCAGACACCAGCAGTCGCTTGAAATACCATGGGGCGGCTCGCGTAGTGGCGAGGGTGACGAAGATAATCGCAGCACACATTCGTATCGCAGCACGTCCAGAGTATCTTCTCGACGTCAAAGTACCGAGGATTCAATCGACTCCGAGGACGAATGGTATTGTTATGAGCTTAGAAAGTTAGAGGAATTGGAGAAACAGTCACAGCTTGAAATTGATGTAGGAGAAGCCCTTGTGGAACAACCGGAGGAAGCCGACTCGTGTCGACCAGGCGATGATGTCAAAGAAAGAATGTCAGTGGTTTTGCGAGAACTTCGATTGAAAGCTAAGCCTAGGGAGGACGAAGAAAAGAGAGATGCGATTAAGGAAGACTCGCGAGCTGTGCGAATGAATGGCACAGTCTCGAAATCCGAGCGAGATAGATATCGCGATGAAAAACCAATTCCAAAGCGAAAAACTGACGACAGTATTGAAACTATATTTGCAAAGGTTACCGATTATCACACCTGGGCTCATGAAGAAGAAGCAAAAAAGGAGGAGAAGAAGGCAGTGCCGATGGAAGAAGGATCATCTGGTGAAACTTCTGGTCCAGACAGCCCAGTACACTCGATGGACGAAGACGAAGAGGAGATGCGAAGAGAAATGGACGAAGAATCCCGTAAAAGTTCTGCTGTGTCGGCTATGCGTCAAAACGACAAAATGTATAAAGATGTAGATTCTCTTTCACGCGAAGGTAAGCTAAACTCATCTAAATAAAAGATAAAATGTTGACGTCAAGTATTTAAAAAGTTCCATACATTTTCAGATTAAATCTAATAGTATTTTTATTCGTAGGAGACCAAGATGCAGCCGGTGCAGAAGCCGCGTTGAGTCTTCCAAGAATCAAAATAGATGCATCTTGCGCGAGTGCCGATATGGCTCTCGCAGATGGTCAAGTGAGCCCCACGCCACCTGGTTCAAAGTGGAAATTATTGAAGGCATTGAAAGATCGAAAGGCGGAAGAAAAAATGAAGGAGGAAGATGCTTCGAAAGAGACTGCTGCCATCACTCAGGGCCCTACGGCAGTGAGTATCTTGATCAAGTGAGGTCAAAGAAACGTTTGGAAAGCGCATTCAAGGTTCGGGTTTGGCACAAATAATTATAAGAGATTTTAAGGATTATACAAATATGTATTGTCACAATAAGATATGTCATTTCTACAACGATTTAATTCAAAATCTATCTTTCGGTGACGATTTTGTATCATTAGTGTATAATTTCTTATACCCTTTTGTGCGTATATTTCTAATGTAAAACGTATACGAATTTGCGGAAATGTATGGTTTATGAAAAGCGTGCTATTAAATAGCACTCAACAGTCAATACGAATGCTAGGAATACGAGCGAACGTAAAGTTAGGCGAATCGTTGTGTATTTACAATAACAATTGATTGCGAAAGTCATGCTCGCATTATCTTTAACAGTCAATTT
The DNA here is from genome assembly GCA_022817685.1 of Aradophagus sp. ZL-2020. Lineage (NCBI taxonomy): Eukaryota > Metazoa > Arthropoda > Insecta > Hymenoptera > Scelionidae > Aradophagus > Aradophagus sp. ZL-2020. Next base: position 16,624 of record JABFOV010000255.1, read on the forward strand.
ATATAAACACCATAGACGCTTGGCGAAGCAATACTTCGAAAAGCCTATGCTATTAGGTAGGGTACCGATTGATTATGTACACGAAAATTGTAGGTTAGAAACGCGTATCGATGACCACGTGTCATACAAGAGAAGCTCACGATAAGTATATTATAAAAGTGAAATTAGATGGTGCTTTGCAATTATACGCTTCGACGTAGACTTATATTTAAAGTGTAAATGAAACTACATGAATTTGCGTTAATGTCTCGATTCGAAATCATCGAACACGGTCGTATAAATTCATTCGTCATCATGTATATCGAATTCACATATACTGCCGCATACATATCATTCATATCACGCCATCATATACAAAATCATACACTTTGATATACGCATAATGAAATACATTAATTGAATAATCTCGTATTATCATTAAAACGCACATCACATTAAACGAGAACATATATTCACAAATCTGGTTCTAAAATTTAAATAATCACCTCAATTATAGTCGTACAAATCACAATTGTTAGTACACAACGCCAATTAAAGTGATGAGAGTTCAATTTCTTTGCTCAAATTTGTAAATATCTTACGTTACGAGTTTCTTTCATTGACTTTTCCTTTCTGACGATATCTTACGAACGTACAAATGACCATCAAATATATAGTACAATGTACAATCCTTCCTAACGAACCCGGAACTTCTTGAGCGAAATGAGCGTTTCCAAACGGCTGAACTCGCGTGCGTTCTCTTGCGCGCGAGTAATCAAAGTCAATATTTAACACGGAATTCCTAGTAATAGGTTCAAACAAATACATACAAAATGACGGGCCTTTCTTAAAACGTCTCCAGATTAAACGTGAAACCACTTATACTCATAGACAATATTCTCACTAAGTCTAAGAATGCAACGACTGTGTTTGAATTTAAACAAAAAAAGCAGCGAGAAAAAAGAAAAGAAATCATTCTATGAGCAAAAAAAAAAAAAAAAACAACGTCGTCTCGACGAATGGATCAATGCAAAACAATTCAAAGTCTATTTTGCATTAAAGAGTCGCGCGGATTTGAACGAGACGATCGTTAAAGAAATCCAAACATTAATTCAAACGTATATATTACACATTAGATCCTCTAATGAAGTGAGGTGTATGCATGACACATGGTTGTGACCGGAAATACTCAATTAAACAAAATTGCTGATATCGCAACTAAGTGGTGTTAAAAACGAATGAAACATTGAGATTTAACATTGCTAAATATGTGTTAAGTACAATATTGGAACAAGATACAAAAGAGAGATTTCGCAAAAGGACTGAAAACGAAGGAATAAACAGTTACGTAGTTGTAACAACTAGGAAAGCTTTCAGTAACTTTTCAACGCATTACTGCGAATAAAAACGTATGCGTATTAAATTTATCGAAAAAAGGACATTATATATATACATAAATAAATGTGTATATATATGCATACAATATATCTATATCATGCGTGTATGTACAATGCCGCGCACATGCCGGCGAATATTCCGATGCAACGAACGGAAGCAAGAAATACAAATAATATCCGAACGCGAGCAGTTTTGCATGAACGATGCATTTGCAATTCGGCCTCTCTTTGATACCCTCCCCTATAAATATTAATAATTTGTCCCGGCATTACACATGACGCCATGATATTCGATATACGAACGTCGAAGGAACAGAACATGTATAATGCTTCCGCATCTAAAGACTTGCAAGCGTAGTATTCTAATTAAGCTAGGAAATTAGAAACGTGACTCGGTGTTAGCTTTAAGTAGAGGTAACGTACCTGTTGGCGATCGAGGATGATTTGAATGCTTAAGAGTCAGCTACTGAAATCTCGCAAATCAATGCTGAGATCTGCTTCGATTATGGAACGCGATGAAACCGTACGCTGCTAAAACTTAGCTCGGGTAGAATCCAGAGAAATGAGGTTTTGACTAATCTAAACGAAACGCGTTAATCTTGAAACCAATTTCAGCCTATGCCGAACCAACCACCGAATTAACAGACAATTTTGACGTCTGGGTCTTCTAGTGTTTTTGTATCTCGAATTAAGGTAACTCAAATTCGTTTTAGCTCTTGGATCCTTATTCTACTCGACTCAGAATGTAAGGGACGTAAACTAGCAACCTTTAATTGTTGCTAGCCTAATTCATAAATTAAATAAAATGAAAATAATGATTGCTGACAATTATAATGGCAAAAAAAACATGTAATAACAAGAATAGAGATTTAAATCGACAATTTTAGATATGCTGATAAAAATAGTTATCGATTTAGCATGAGTTCTTATAAACGCACTTTACTTCGTGCAAGATCAACATGTATACTTTTCAGTATAGTAAATTTAACCTCCTGTTGATTGTTGCTATTCAACGAATCAAAATAAATGTGATGTTGAATTGCTGAGATTGGATGTTTGAAATAAGAACTGATTTCACAATGGTAACAGTTTGTGGACTGTTAAAGTTGCAGTCGCGATTGTTACTTTATTCAACATAAAATGTTTTCTCATTCCAAAATTTAGTACGTTGGTATTTCTCTTCTTTGGATAGTGATACCAACGTATTTTATTTTCTCTACAGAAAAATGCAGTACTCAACTCAGAAATAAAATTGTTTTGTCTCAATTAATATATATTGATGCACCAGTATTTGGTTATAATGGTTTCATAATCAAAAAACGTACTGTTGTTTCTCAATTCAGCCGATCACGTTTCTTTTTTAACTGGACCACTTTTTAAATCAAATAAAATCAAGTGACTGCAGTCAGTCAGTCAATCGGTCAATACCACGTGTTAAACTCGGCATTAAAAGTCATGATTGGGATCAACGGCTTTGTAAAGCTTCGAGATAGAAAAACCTGATAAGCAGACTAACTTCTTTTATACTTTATGAACAAGTCCAACCGAACGTTGTCCCGTGATTCCGCATAAATCAATCCCGTGAAGTACAATAATTCATCACTCACAATTCGAATTGCATCGGGGTTCTGCGATTGCGCGGACTTCTAAAATAACAATGATTCTGTTAAAAGTAATGATAAAGGGAAATAATAATTCCATTTCATACTTTTATATGAATTAGCCTAACAAGTTGCTGATCGTATGTTACTCTCTTGCTAAGACTACACTCACTTTGTACTACTTTTTACTTTTTACACACGTTTGAATAACGTGAACGGGAATTGCAATAACTTTGAGACAATTGTTTACCGGAATTTGAGACGACGGACTTTTAAAGCGCGACTTTTTTACCCGCGCAATTTCATTACCTTCATTACGAGTGTCAATTAAGTGTAACCTTTGACATTTAACTGTACGACCAAGCGTCATTTGAACTTCGCTAGTTCACTTGAATTTCTCAGAAACGATTTTAAATACCAAAACATACGGACTAATGATTTTCGCCTAACGCAAATAGCGAGATAGATAAAATGGCCGTCGAGGGCTCGTTGATTTAAATACTAATTCTGGCCTAAATTGAAGATTCGTGTCGCTTAATCGCGACTCGAAGCAAAGACGCCTTCGACGGATATTGCCAGTAGTTCGATTATTTGTTAACGGACGATTTTATGAAGCGAAAGAATACGAAGTGTGGAAGTATATCTTGCAAATGGGCATTTTTTCAGTTGACGTCATGTCAAATCCACGTTCAATTATTCGGCTGGTTCCAGAATTAAGTTCGGACCAAATTTAAAATCAAACTGTTTGATTGTTTATTTTCATAAAAACATTTCTCATTGTTCTTTCATTACAATGAACTTTTCAAAATAACTTTCAAAATGATGGCTGTTAACAATTACACTCGCTTAGATCTTTTATTCCATTTAAAATATCCAAACAAAAACAATTTAATTATACAATTTTAAATTGTATTAACTTCAAATTTTCGAGTGAGCGAAAGTTTGGAAGTTTCTGACGAGTTTATGAAAATTATCCATCAAAACTTATATTAAGGTGAAATTTCACAATTGAAAAAATGTCTTTGTTATTTTAAAACAACTGTCTTTCAGTTTCACCAAACATAAAACGTATTTTTTATCAGGAATAATATATGTTATTCATATAAAAGTGATAACATATTTGATATTAACATACAAAAATATACAAACATTACGAACAATTTAATTTCACTCGTACAACCATTCAGGGAGCTCAGGAAATGTTGAAACTTTTATACAAGCTTATTCATTTCGTTCATCAAACATGTGCGTGACAACTTCCAACCTCTCCAAGACTTTCCTCCCCCAGTTTTCAATTAATCTCGACCCGCTTCTTTGTCCGTTAATCGTGCCATTTGTGGAGCACTCGCTCGACCTCGTCGAGCGCGCAATGTCGTAACGGGCAGAAAAACCTACGATTGATTTCGTCTTCCGTGCCTTGGACACATGCAAACCTTCACAATTAACCACGCACCCTTCGATTGACCGTTCCGTTCGTTTGTAGGTTGTCGTTCGATTGTAAATATACAATAACTAACGCAAAATGTGCGAGCGAATTTTCACCAGTAGTTGTACTTATCGTCTCCCTATTCTCATTAGAAACTTATCGAGTACTATTGAGATACTATTCGAAATTAACAGTTTGATAACACGATTGCCAGGATAACATTCAATGAATATTAATTCTGTCTCAAAAACTTTGCACTTGACGAATTTATTTAAACGTATTCAATAAAATAGATGGAATAAATATTTTTAATTTGATTTTTTGGTAAATGAAATTATTGAAAAAATTTAACTTAAAGTACATTCACAGTTGAAATATCAATGTTAATTTTTTCTGAACCATTATCTTAATTAACCAATAAGGAACATTCCCATCAATTTACGTTCCGTAATTCGACGTATGTTGATTCTCAGTAAATTTCTATCGAAACTCATCCTAGGCAATCATACCTTCTGGAAACATTGATTCTGAATAGGGTTTCATTGGTATTTATATGATTTGTTTTCATAAAGGCTCGATGCTCGGATGTAAATTTTTCGACCATTGCGACGGACTTTAACTGCGAAATGAATTTAATCACGTGTTATAATATCGCAATTACATGTGTAGTCGAGTTTAGAACGCGTCAGCCGCAAATGTCATACAGGTACGCATCCTCACACACGAATTCTCGTGCATTCGCTGTACCAGATATCACGCGAATAATTGTATTCATGAGAGAGCGCGCGCCCACTCGCGCTATGTTAATCTTTTGGAAATAATGAGCCGCAGCTACGACACGGCGGATAAACGTTCGCCGAAGCCAAATTTACGTAATTATTGTTGTTTATTTGCAATCAAATCAAATTGTTTCGCACTCGTGGGTGACACAATCCACGCTTGTTTAACTTCGCACTCTCTTCCTTTTTTTCGTGTCCGTTTTTATTCGTCAGTTTTTTAACGCCGAAGCAAATTTCGTTCAAATTTTTTTATACTAAAAACAATAAATTTCATAGTTTTTTTTTTTTTTTCGAGATTTCAAAACTTTACGTTTTCAGTACACTGAAGAGATGTATTTGTGCAATTGCAAGAAGCTCTGTATATATCGAGCGATAAAAAATTTAATTTCGCGACTTTATAAGGTTTACATAATTTTTTATACGCGATTTCATAGCACCTGTAAAATGATAGCATTTATAATTGTAAATATAGAATGAACTTTGTACAGTGTATTGTCTCGCGGAAAATCCGCTTAACTTTTTGACTTGTTTATCAGTCCTTATTCATGACGTCGTCTACTTAAAATTTACATTCGTAATTTTTCGCGAACGAAGATCCGCGCGACGTACGAATGAAAATTTTTTTCGGATAATAGCCAAGTCGGATGTGAAAACGTACAAAGATAAAAATAATAATATAATTTAACGCGTACGACATTGTTATCGCGAGCACCGAAGAAAACGGCAGACCATGAAATCCGAACATTTTTTCATCGCCAAGTAAGATGCGAATTGCATGATTTTTATGATAGTGGTATTTCTTTTTCCGTAAAGTCTCGAATGGGAATCACGCATTTGTTTATTTTATTGCCCTTCACTCGAGGTGAAGAGGAAATTGTTCGAAGTTAGATTTATAACTTCTACTTTTTGATATTGTTTGCCATTTTTTCGTGTCTTTACGCGTAAAGATGACGCCGAAAAGCAACGAGAACAATTGTTTGTGGTTAAACAAATTTTATGTTTATTTGGCTAATACGTGGAATTATTGACGAAGCAGAATATAACGCGAGTGGACGAGTGTTTGCGTATTAAGTGATATCATATAAAGGCACTCGCACTGATATTTGATGTCCGCGGTTAAACGATTGCGTTACAGCACGTATCTCCTTAAACAAACATCGTTATAACGTGCACGAATCACTTTCCTTACATGTACGCACGATGTTTCATTTTATTTATATTATTATAGACTATCTTTCTTTAACCGGTTTTACAAATAATTAATCAAGATTAACAGCTCATTTATTATTTTAATGGAATTATCATAATTATTATAATTCTCAATTTTTGTCATTGAAAATGAAATAACATTTGAACTCTTAAATAAAATATCCAAGTGGAAAGTGATGAATTTTTTAGCGACAAATCGATTATGTTTCTCTTTAAAACAGTTTTGAAATTCCACATGGGTACGACAATTTGAAAACTAAAGAAAAATATATTAATCTGTTTCTTTCGAACGTTTAATGTTTTATTGCTTTGAGTACATACTAGCCAATCGTTTTATAATACTAAATTTATTCCGTTTTTAAAATGTTTGATCATTTTACTAAAGAAAAAGAAGAATATATTCCACAAAGTTAACAACTTTAATAGTTATTTATAATGTTGTCATGCTTGAAGTTTCATATATGTCGAAGTTTATGCATGACTTTTTACATTGATAAATGCTATGCTATTTATTTATTTATTTTTTCATATTTTGTTATTTATATCGTTTACTCTGACTTACTCTTATTTACTCTTATTGGATATTTCATAACATCCTTTTTCATGCAGGGATAAATTAAAATGTTATTTTTGATTTGATTTTAATGATTCAAGTGTTAAGACACACCCGAAAAGAAGCGTCGATAAATTTTTAAATATAATTACATTACCATTAAGATCAAAGCCATGGACATTAATTATCTGTGCGAATGATCATTTATTCTTCTTCCATATCATAATTATCATAGTGTTTCATTAAATGTCATATCATTAACAAAGCCATCGTCGATTAAATGTAGAATGCACCGAAGGTGTGACGTAATGACGGGCTTTTCATATAGAAGTGAGTATCAACGAAGTGCAACATAATCTATTACGCGTTAGAATACTGTTAAGGCCTAAATAAATAAACGACAATTAGCATATTAGAGACTCAATTAAGAATAGCGTTTCGTTGTTAGATACTGCTTGTAAACCAAATATATATTCGCCAAGCGAAATATAGATGATCTCGATTCATTTTCCCGGACATTGAGAAAGTATCGTCAAATCAAGGAGTGCAAAAAGAAAGAGCAACGTTAACCCTGTCGGTCAGACGTGTCAATTGAAATAGACGCAACTTTTCACTTTCGAGAACGGTATTTAGTAAATGATTGTAAAAAATTAAAGACCGTATATATGAGAGAAAATGAAAAAGTTTTTGCTGAATGAACAGAATTTAAGGATAAATTGAAAATTGAGAAGACAAATCAACTCATTATTAATTTCGTATTTAAAAAAGGTCTTGTTTAGTTTCAGCGATGGATTATTAAAAGTTATTGAAAGGTTGAAGAGCGGTTGATGAGATCAACAAGCCTACTCATCGTTGCGTTAATCAAACTTTCGCACAATCTGCGGAATTTTCAATCGCGCTAACTGAAATGTCACGTTTAGGCCAAGCAAGAAGATTAATAATGTTGCTTCGCATTCTCGGTAAGTCCGTAATCACGGTTGATTGGCTTACAAATTGCTATATTATTCGTGACAATAAAGTTATTAATTTCCTTTTTTATTGATACTGGATAAAGCAAAACAGTAGTAATTTTAAGAATGATAATCAAATATAATAAACACAACAAATACGTGCAGAAAAATGATAATGTTCTTTTTACAATGAATTAAACTTTTACTTGAGATACAAATATAAAAAACAAGTTTTCACAAAATAAAAGCTAATTTTATGTTTACAAAAAGACAGTATTACTGTTTTCATTTGTGAAAATTCAAATCAATTCAAATCAATTTTAGAAACAAACTTTATAAACTATTTATAAAAAAAAAGAAAATATTTTCGAAGCCTTTTGTCGCGTGAAAATGCTTGAAATTGCTTTCATTCGAATTATACAGAATATAATACTAATGATTTGCTGATTGAATTCGAGCCTAATTTGACGTGTGATATGATAAACAATGAAATAATATGATAATAATGAAATAAACGAAGTTGCCGTAGTCTAATAAAAATTTTAATCAACGAAATCGTTTGGGATGTGATAATCAAGGCTTTGGGCGCAATTCAATTACGCATTTCGCTTGTTCATCGAGAATTAGTGCTGACGGTTTTTTCGGAATTGCTCTGTGATATTTTGTACGCGTAATTTCTTTAACGCACGTTGATTTTTGCACGGTCGCGACGCGCGAAATAATCGGACATCGAAATTGACGAACGCTCGCTTGATAAACAAATACTTTCTCAATGTCGTTCACGCGCACTATCTGCGATTGAATTACCCTCGGAAAGGAAGCACCGAAATTGACCGCGACCGGGGCGCCCTCCCGGCGCAACCGAAGGCAACGTTATGGGCAAAACGAAGATACCTGCGGATCCAAACTCTAAATACTTATTATACTTGTTACGCTGTCGATATGTTTATATATTATCAACAACACATACCATGACAATTTAAGCGAATGTCATATACATACACGTGATATACAAAAGTATAAAAACAAATATATGTACAATTATATAAGCTGTTGTATAATGTGTCTACTTTCGATTCCGCGCTATCCTTGCGAACGAACGGGAATGATCTACGCAGGCGCGATTGTTCTCTTGAAACAATTTTTCTTCGGCGAACATCATTTAGCTCTTCGTACGAAAAAAAAAAGAGGCGAAAATAAAAGAAGGAAAATTTAAAGGAGATTTCTTTCAGATTAGTATTACCGGTTGATTAATTCTAATTGATCGTGATGCGATGAATGGGGAAGAAAGTTCGCAAAATTTGTTTTCGTCATGAATTTCAAAGAGCAAAGTTTTGCCATACGCAGCATTGCATAGTGAATTGTATTGAATATCCTCCAAGGTGGATTGTGTGTATTTTATTCACATAAATCTGTCCTTCTGTATGTAAGATCGTTTGAATTTCGTGTCCTTTGTAAAAAGGAACGCATTCAGTGCACACACAAAATCGCATTATCCCACTGAAGTGAATTGGCATAGATTTTAATAATCCTGCCGACGGAGAATTTTTTCAAGAGCACAACAAAAAGCATTACGTCGATCGGATCGGATTGTTGACGACGGTCCCGATTAGGAGATTAGCTGCTAATGGAACGGATCTTGTATCTTCGAGGGACCGGTTCGTTGGATGGAAATCGGCGCTGCTCGCCGCGTCATCACTCCCTCTTGCGTGTAGATATAAAAACAATGTATAGACCTAATAAGATGTATTACTTTAAGACTGATTCTTAATGTCGAAGGCAAAGCATTGTGCGCGCGTCGCGCCGCGGGATCCCAGCATTTCTGTCAATTCGCGCCGACCCGTTGAACCGCCAACCAAGCTGTCAAACGATGAAATCAAACAAACATAAATCTGGGAAACCGCGGCCTGACGCACGATCTTTATATACCTTTGTAATGTACGTCTTGTCTACGCCATCGTTCGCAAATGTGGAAACGCGCGTTATCCGTTCTGTTCGGGACTGTTACTTGCTTGTTTTTTAATAAAATTGTTTTTTGTTTGTTAGAACGGCAGTGGACCGGGAGGCGAATCCGGCGGACGAGCGAATGGGTAAGTGTTATTCCACGTTTTCATTTTAATTTTACATTCAAGGAGAACCAAATTTCATTTCAATTCAGTTCACTGAAACCCGGCTTTGGGTTAAAGTAAAACTTATTTTTATGATAGAAACTTAATGACAAAACTGACTTTCAAACTCAATTTTACGCATGGTAAATTGTTTTTTCTCGTATATTAAAAGCAGTAGAAAAATATTTATAACTGTATTCTTGTAGTATCTAAATGACTTCTGCATAGTTTGTACTAAAATTTTGTTCTCCGTAAAATGCCATGATCGGCGAGCTGTAACTCGATTCAAACAACGCTCCTTGACTTTAACGGTTTGCCAAATTATGGGACTGAATTACCGTACGCGTTACATGACTTGGCCATAATTATACTCGGCCATCCGATATTCCATGACCGCCGCGAGAACTTTGTGCACGATGGCGCACAAAACTTCTTGTTAAAGTGACATATTAATTTTAGAGATCCTGCATTTGCATATTTGTTGATAACGGTGCAATCCGATTAAACCGCAACTAATAATTTATGGAGCATTCTTCATTTGAAAAGCACAAATTGATATTACAACAGTAATTAACCTCGTTATAATTATCACGCAATTTGATGAGAGTACAGTTTTTTATTCTTTGTGTTATATATGTTTGTGTATCTGATTATTACTGTAAATTCAATTCAATTGTGCAAACAATTTACATGATTAAAAATTAATTTTAAATTTTAGAAATCTAAAGAATAATCAATATCATGAATAAATTGTACCTTTCTGTACATAAAATATAAATCGATTCCTTGCTTACCGAATCATTGATTTCGTAAAGTAGTAATACGTTATTATTGCAGTCGACGTAACATAAAAGTATTGAACTTTGAAGTGCAAAACCACTTTTACTCAAACTTTTCTCTGAAAATAGTTCGCTTTTTCGTAAACTTTTACGAGTTATACTTTGAAATCGCAAAAATTTGTTAATAAATTAATTCACTGTTTTTATTTCTATATTAATTTCACGTGAAATAGAGTTTAAACGAATTACCTCGTGAAATTCTTTTATAAAACAACGATTGATTAATAAAATAACATTAATATAGCAGCAGTATGAATAAAGTTCGTCATTAAAATGTAAAATGATATTTAAAAATATAAAGATCAATATGAACATATCGGGTAAAATGCAAATACAGCATCGTACGTTTTCTTCAACGAGTTCAACATGCACAAATATTTTATATAAAAATATCCGATTAAATTATTCCGATGGATACGTTTTCATATATATATATATATATATATGTTTATTATGTGTATCAAATTTACGTCCTATCCATCAAATATAAATTTTTTTATTCATAATTTGCAGAATCATATTTTTTAAATTTTTCAGCAGTGACTTTATGTGATTATTCATTGTATTAAGATATTTATGACATATAAACTCAAAGATTATTATTCCGAATAATATTTCTATTTCTAATTGAAATATATTACGAACCGTGAAATTGTGATTGACGATTCATTTTCTGTATCATTAAATCAGTAATTTGATTTATTCACTTTTCTCTTTTTTTATTATTCTACGTACATTGCAAAACAAATAAAATTATCACGGAGAAATATTAAATCAGGTTAAGAAAATACATTTTAATTGACAGATATTCGAATTTAAAATAACATTTCGCGTTTAAACATTATTAGTTTACAGTAAATAAAAAAAAATCAGCACACTTTTATTTACTAAAACGATAGATATAAAAAGACGTGAATTATATAATGACTGAATAATTAAAGCAGTATGTAATAAAAATTATTACAACGTAGGTCTCTCTAATATTTATAATGTTCTACATTTTAATTTATCCTTTGCCAAACGTAACGTCAACAATTCTAATTAACAACCCAATACTTGATGGAAGAAATATGAAAAATTTAAACTCTGCTTCACAGTGTCTTAAATTTAATCGATTGAATTTTTAAGAAAATGTTTGCTTTTCAAGATATTGACGTATATATTTTTAATAGTTTCATAATTAATTATCAAATGCACTACATCTCAACTTCATGCGGCCTTTCAAATTTATACCTTTGGCTTACTTTGTTACACACCTTCTCCGTTGCCGACAATGTGCATAAGTATAAGTGGAAAGGTGCCATTTGCACTGACAACGAATTAAAATTATTTTATAATCAAGATAAATTCATGTGCATGAAAATGTTGCCCATTATTATTATTATTTTTTTCTTTAAATAGAAATTTGCTAAATATAATTTATTATGTAGTTAAATTTACTGACAATGTCGAGATTACATTCAAAATATATTTCCATATTTTAAAACAAATATACTCAGTTAATCGTAGATATAAGATATACGTAATAAAAATTAGGAATAAACTTTTTCAGTTGTCGTGAATGTACAAAGTTATCAATTTAATTTTATATCTTGTAAAATCCCGTGCAATTTTCTTTTGTTAATGAACTCAAACAAAATTGAAATACTCAGTTTTATTTGTAATTCGAGAAGAATGAAAGGATATTTAAAATTTGTCGCAACAACAGTAGCGTGGAATTAAAAAACATCTATACAGTAGTATGAATAAAGATTTCTTAAAAGCTAGAAATTTTATTAATTTACAATCTTTACGAAATATAAATTAACTAAAATTAATAAAAAATTAATTAAAAACTAAATAATAATGATAAATGACATTTATAAAGCTGTGCTACTTAAAACAGAAAAATGCAATAATAACGAGATCAGAAATTACTACATCCTCTAAATCTTTATCATGCAGTAATTTTGAGTTTAACATTGCTACTAACAAATGGTGCAATAACATTTACGTATTTAGAAATATTTCATCGTTCAGGGCCATAAATGTTGATTAAAAATACGCATAAATTTTTACTTTTAAACTAACAAAATGTTTACGCAGTCACAAATCAACTTCTTTTTTTCGCTTTTCTTTTTAAGAAAAGTAATTAACAGTTGAATTTCCCATAATTATTCGAATGAATATTTATGACTTTATAAGTCAAAGTTGCCTAAATTAAATAACGGGATCTAAAACTTCATCAGTTTATGTAAAATAAGTTTTCGATTTAAGTTTATGATTTAATTGTTTCTTTTTTAAAAAAATAGACAAAAAATAGACAAAAATATTTTCCAATTCCAACTTTCTTTTTATGTTTTAAATAAAATAAATAGTAGAGTAATGAAACGTGAAATGTGACGAGTAAGTAACGAAGAAATTGTACGTCATTTAGCATAAAGCTCCGGTTTCCTTTATGTGTATTGTTACTCCGCGTATATTTTAAGTCAAATGATTATAACAACTATAACTATAGAGCGCTTATCTTTTGCCTCAGAATCATTGCTCCGTTGAATTTATTGTCTTAATCACGAAAATTACTTCGCTGACATTAGCAAATGTCTGTTATATATAAGATTTCATATTCATTTAAATAAAATTACATATGTATACATATTAAATGAACAATTTTAAGTCCTATTAGATAAAATTTCATTTTACTCGCGCGATTCTTTCTAGGTACTAAAACCATCCCTTTTATTTTTCGTAAAAAGTTATTTTCATGTTAATCTCTTTATGTAAATTTTAATCATAATATTTATTGTTACATTTTTAGAATTGTAACAATAAGATAATGAAAATTGAAGTAATATGGAATAATTTATTGCTACGAAATTCCAACTCACTCGTAATTTATTTCAATTGCGCATTGTTTGGAGAAATACGTTATTTATTTTTATTGACTATATATTGATCTCTTAATAATGCATTATGTGTATTTCAAGTTATTTTGTGTAATGATTTTTTATAGAAGAAGACTAAAGAATCGAAATCACAGAAAGACTTTCTAAAAAAAATTGTATACATGAACATATTTATAAAAAGAAAAAAATGTTGGTAATATTTATTGCATAACTATAATAATAACTCGTGGTAATCACCACTTTTCTAGTTGAGCAATTTTTTTATTCGCTCTGTCAAGTAGAAAACATTGATATACACACATTACTAAAAACAGTCGCTGAATTCGCAATTTTTTTTTGTAATATTTTGCAATCTTTCCTCTGCAATTATGCAACAACCAAGCACTTTGATTACCGAAACAAAAAATCAAACAAATCGCATTATTTTTTCGCGAACTATCAATATCTACGTCAAAGCGCTTTATAATTCCGCGTTCGAAAAGTTGCCTAATTCTTTTACCTCCTCCCAGCAAGACTTACTAATTATAACCCGTCAAGCGAATGCAGATGAGATTAAGCTCAGCGACGTAACGTGAAATTAAAATTCGGCAACTGTAATTTTAGTTTCAGTTACTCGTACCAATGTCCCGTAATTTGCTGAACCGCAGAAAGAGGAGAATTTGACCCACAGTTAAATTTCTTTTCGGACATTACTTTTAAAAAAAAGAACCCAGTCCAAATACAAATTACAATTAAATCATTCAAATGTCATATTCCTCCAGCATAACTTACGTTAAAGTTTCTGAATTACATGTTGAATTTGCATACTTTGGTATAACTGTAAAGTAAAGTTTATACTGATAATACATAAGAATTTGCTGTGCGTATAAAATATACTTAAATTAATTATATGTTACTTAAATTATAAACTGAACTTTGTCCATAAATTTGCATTTGATTCAAATATATTTTATTTCGTTGCAATAGTGCGATATCAATCTGAAATCGCTTTTATTGTTACCCCCCCCCCCCCCCATCATCTCCCACTTTATCAAATTATCAGCCTGCAAACAACCGTCTTTCGGCCAAACACGATTTAATTCACTTTTATCTTCCTTTTTTGACTTGCAGACACACGTTAGGTGACAATCCATTCTACAGTAACATCGACAGCATGCCGGACATTCGACCGCGACGGAAGTCGATACCATTGGTCTCCGAGCTGGTAGGTAGTCGATTAGCCATTATCGCCGTATTAATCCACTGTGTCTATTGTTTCTGCCATCAACATTCGTCGAAATTAATTACCAAGACGATCGTTTCGGTCTTCGACATCTCGCGCGTACGTCACCGTTGCTCGTTTCCGGCGAGGCTGCGACAAGTCACTTCCGCCAATAGGATGCGACTTTTGCCGCCGGCCGGAAGTCATAGCGCACGCATGGACTGCGAACTCGAGCCCCCCATTTACACGTAACTGTTTGTTTATCAATGACGTCACGATTCTTGTCACGTGTCACGTTCGGCCGGTTATCTGAACTCGAGCGAAAATCTTCGAGACGTCGCTAAATTTCATTGTTCGTTGAGTTTAGTCACTTGGATCTGATCGAATTGTATACATTACCGGCGCTGAGTAAATTACTTGTTTGCGAGTGCCGAGTGGAAAATTCGACAATCATGTTGTAATAAGTCAGTCGTAAATTCGCTCATGTTAATTGATAATTGGCTTGTGAGAAAATTGAGTGGTAGTGAGAGTTAAAACTTGCCAATTTTGAGTAGCTAAGTAGACGAAGATTGTAATTCGTAAATAAACGATATAACGTGTGGAGAGTACGATATCATTACAGAAACTTTTGACATACATTTTTATAATCTTTTAGAGTTTTATTATGATTATACAATTATTAAAGAGTATTTTTACATCTATAAATGATAATGACAAAAAATTACTTTAAACATTGTACGTAAACATATGACATGTATAATCTATGATAATTCATGGTATTTTTTATTTGTATGTTGCATATTTATAAGATTTCTCCGGCACAATTTCGCAAGAAAATGTTACTCTTGAAGAATCACTTACAAAAGAATGATCGTGTACTCGTATATTGACCCTTACTACTTAATTTTTTCAACGGCAATTTTTTCACAGTCGAGTGGACGTAACACGTAGACAAATGTCATCTTTTTTCAAAGAAAATAATTCACAGATAAAACAACTTTAATAGCAACTACTATCATTAAGGGCACATTTTACTCGATGTGTTATCCAACTTTTTTCGGTAGCAATCTACATTTCACTCAGAAAGAGATGAACGTCAAAGTTGTGACAAAGGTGGGGTTGACATAACGACACTTTGATCTTTCAGTTACCAGTTGCCCAACTAGGTCGAAGGAAACGCATTAACGAACCGAATCAAAATGCAATACAACCGTCTTCTTTGTCGAAAATGGTCAGATCCAAACTCGAGAAATCAAGACACCGAGATCGTGCTCTTTTTAAAATGCGCAAAGCTAGTTTAACTAACACCCTGAACAAATAACAGGCTTACCTTTTTACACGGAAACTTACAGGAAACTATCGAATTTATTTATGTTAAAATTTGATAGTTTTCCATCTTACGTGAATCCAATATAAATCTTATTGTAAATAACAATGCATTGGAGTTAGCAATAAGATTGAATGGGAATCTTATTTTGATCGAACATATTAAATCAAAGTAACTTAAGATACGCTTTTTAATGAATAAATTATAACATTTTACTTTTTTATCGAATTTTATCGGTTAAAATTTACGTTAAATAAAAAAATTGATTGAATTTCCAACATTTAAAATCATTAGTCGATTCTTTATCTGCATTAGAACGGTTAATTGAAATTTGTAATTTAATTGATGACAATAGCAATTAATTTCTCGAACGCAATTCACGCGGTGTTTTCATTCAAATTTAAATAAACTGCTCATTTGAAAAATGGTCACATACGCGAGTATAATTGTCACTTTCGTTTAATGCGCTATCAAATTAACTGCAACTTGAGTAAATTTTCTGTGTACATAATTCTTTGTAATATATTGTTATTGCACGAGCGAGAGGTCGCAGTTGCCAATATATTAGGGGAGAAAACTTGGACGTTAAAAGTCCCCCTTTTGCTTTATTTAGTTACGGATGAGAAACATCATGAATTTTTATTAAAAGGTTAATTATCCCAAAAATTACTTCACTGTCAATCATAGTGTTTTTACGACAATAAAGAAATAATGTTTATTGTGTAGGTAATTATAGAATTTTTATATTTATTTTATTTATTTTTTTTATTTTATGTTAAGTAATACATTAAATCTAATGTGTATAATTGCAGTTGCATTTGATGTAAAAAAGCTCGACTAAACTTTATGATTATAATTAGATTAAAGAAATACAAATTTATGTTGTGTCATCACGAATTATAAACTACTGCATTCAGTATACAAATATATAATCCTTTTGTTACATAATCTCCGTAAAATTTTTATTATAATAACAATTTTAATATGATTGAATTCGTTAAAACTTATAATCAATTCACTAATTTTCACTTAACATTTTCGACGCGCATTAAACCTATTTATAATAGATGAACTTGATTACTATTCAGATCGTAAAAACTTCATTACGGCAGTTTATGACTAAATGAACTGTGACATTATTATGGTCAGTTGCAATATTGAAAAGTGCATTACAAGTAACACGATGTCGACAATTATAGCGATATTTCAACATTCACATTATCAAGTTTAAAATTAAAAACTTCAACCAACGTTAGAAAATCTTTCTTATAATTCCCATTATTTTAACAAAAATATTGTGACCGAATAATTTTGCTGGTCGAAGTTGAATCCTTTCTGAATTTTCTTATGCTTAACAATATTCATGTTGTGCTCATTTATTAAAATTTCTTCTCCATAACTTTCAACAATACATGGTATTTTAAAAAAGGAAATCAAAAATAAAACATAATAATGAAAGAACAGAAATAACTATGAGAAAAAAAAGAGAAAAAGGATGTTCCTGTTCGCAGGATTCCTTATGCATCTCCGCGTGCAGCTGATACGAGCCACGGTGACGTAATATTTTCGAAATTCGCGTTCTTTGGAAACGATCGCAGAAAATTCATCGTATCCGAGTGCATTGGAGCGGACATACACGTATTATGGATAAGTCACATTCTCAGGATAAATAAACACGAAATATTCCTGATAAAGAGTCTAGGCTTAGGACATTGAAATGATGATTTTAGGTGACGTAAATTGGCTTTACAATTCGACATATAATTAATTACCACGTTGTTGGAACTTTAATGTCTTTTTAATTTTTATAAGCTTGTTAAAATAAATAAAAAAAAAGACCATATGGTCTTAGTAGACCCGTATAAAAAAAGGAAAGTATTTATAATTGGATATATCAGAATAATTGGATATATGGTTATTTGAGGATCTGTATTTTCATACATTATTGTATATATGAATAAAATACTGTATTAATTATGAAAAGGCAACAATAACAAAAAAGTTACACATTGAATTGATATACCAACCTACGTTTCATTCATCATCTTCGATTTCAGTGTCCTAAATCTGAGCAAAACATCAGAAAACATTGCCCGTATCCTAATCCATCTTTTACCTTTCAGTATTGTCTTCGTGCGGTTCATTTTTATTATTATCAAAACCAGTGATAAACCCTACCATATTTATGTTTAAACGTCATTGAGTAATAACTTTTATATACGATTCCGATAGTCCATCCCGCCCCTAGAGGCGAAGAAGGTCCGACATCAAAGGTCCAACCTTTTTAAGCCCTTCACTCTTAGAAAAACTCACTTGAATTAAAATTGTCAATCATTTGAAGAAAGAATCTTGGCCATATTCTTTTTTCATTTCAGCAGTAAAATATTTCTTGTAATCTCAAACAAAAAATTAATTAAATAATGTTGTTATTACTAAATGTAATTAATAACGTTTTAATTAATAATTAATATTGAAATTAATAATAAAAAAATGTTGATTTAAGATTCAACCACCTCAGTAGCGAAACGAATGACAATCTGGAGATTGTTTATTGACAGTAGCATCTGATTATTTTGACTCGAATGATTTTTTCTGAGAGTGTTGGCGCGAAAAACGAATCTTAGCCCTAGACTTTAAGACCAGATATTTAGACGAAGTGTCAGACCGAGAGGAGTGAAATGTTGCGATGGCAAAATCACCGTCTGGCGGCGCGAACGCGCGAGTCAGGTGGCTTGGTCGCAATTTGCCGACGTCAGTCATACGGAATTCAAATTTCGAATCAGACTTGCCATTATGTACACGGTGTGTTTGCGGATTGCCGCGCTGATTGAAACGTTTACAATTCGATCGGCCGCTTTGTCAAATTGCCGCGCCAACTTATGAATACCTCCGCGTCGTTATCGTCGCTCGTACGCGAAAGCTTTCGCGCATTTCCGAAATGAAAAGTGGCGGGCGCGAAAGAAAAGTAAAAGGAAAAAACGGAAAGCGGGCATGCGACGATCGTCGGCGTCGCGTGACTCGCGGGAACTCTTTTTCCATCACGCGAATAATCGGATGCATGAAACACACCGTGTAAAAGCACTGCGCCTCAACATTGACCAACTTTTCCGTCCCGAATTCCCGGCCCCTTTTCCCGTTGTGTTGATATACACTGACCTTGCAAACTCAATTCGCACGTCATACTTCGACCGAGCCATTAAATCCTCCAAAAAAATTGTGTCAAGACTGATTGTATCCGATGTCATGAAGTCCCATTAATGTGACGAATGTACCGAACGCGGATCTGAAAATGCGGATGGGGTTTTCCGTTCGTTGCTAAAATAGAAACGCTTGTTCGACGATATCTTGCTTTCTTCGTTCCTTTTGTTTTCTGCTTTTCTTGTTGATATTTCGTTTATTATTTATTTCTTTTGATATTTATGATTCGACAGATCAAAAGCTAGTTGCAAACTTTTTAGGTCGAAAATTAACTTATCAAAAATAAGATTCTTTCCTATTAATATTTCAGCATTTGATATAACAAGAATTAGAATTGAAATTTTTATAATTAATTGAAGCATAACATTTTTATAACAGATTAATTTCTCTTGCTTAATTATATCATAATGCGTACGTGTCAGCCGGTATTGTATATTATTAAAAGTTGTATACATAATGAATCTTGATAACGCGTCTAAATTACAAATTCTTATTCTCAATACGTGAGTCGAGTTAACACGACGTTCACATCGAAAACCTATTTATTCGCGTATAAATAGCATGTTCCGAATGTATAATTAATAAGAATAGTTGAAACAATAACAATCAGAAATTTATAACGCATACGCTGCAGTTTAATTAAAATAATGTAAATTTCGCTGCCAACACGAACAATGAAATCGAGACTGCATATTGCAACAGCTTTTATTCGCAATAATTTCCCAAGATCCAAAATAAGTATCAACAAGTTAATTTCAATTAACTGAAAACAAGCGGTGATAAATTTTTCATGTGCAAGAATTGTGTTACTTTTTCCTTTTTACTAAAGTAAACTTGAAATTAAAAGCTCAAATTTACATTTTAATAACGAAACGAAGTCCTTAAATGTTAGAAATACAATTTCAAATTTTCTCATTACTTTTATTTAATTTTTTTTCCATACATACAAAATTACACCAAATACATATTCATTTGCAGAAAAAGTTACAAACTTTTTGCGTGTAATTTTCAGTACAACGAAGTTGAGAAAAAAAAACCCTATTAAAATTGCAGTAAAAAAAGTTTCAATCCAAGATAACTCATTGGCAATAATAGCCGAAGTTTTAATTACAAAAAAATCAATCATTCAGTCCGCATTTTATGATCCTCAGTACGTTCATCTTAAATGTTCTCGCCGGCAAATCTGTGGGCAAAGAAACAAAGCTTCATCAGTCTTCGTCGCGGGATGAAGTTGAAGCCTTTCGATTCTCCGGCGTTAATCCGTTCATGTTCTGTACTCCCTGAATGTTCGATGTCGAAAATTAATATCTGATTGTTGTGTATCGAATCCCTGTAAACCAACGACTAAAATAAAAACGAATTCGTATTTCTGCTGCCAACAGAGGCCGACCGATGGTCCGGAAAATCACCGTGAAAAATCCGTCCCCGCGGTCGATTTCTGTTTGCAAAATTATTCGTAAAGTTAATGCCCAGAAAGAAAGAAAACTGTCGATCGTTCATCACCACGTAAAATTGCGCGATCCAAATCTAAAAAAAAATTTTTTTCATTCAAATCAGATTGTTACTTCTGAAATTGAAATGACCTAACTGAGCGGTAACTGTGTTTTACGGTTCAGCGAAATTGGAGTTTTTATCGTTATCATTCAACCCTTAAACGATTACCACGCGAAATCCATCTTCCAGCAACCCGCATCTCGAATCGACAGTTTTTTTTATCTCCTTTTTCGGAGACGCAGCCAATCGAAAGAGAGAGAAGGGTCGGTTAAAAGGAGCGGCGGATATCGTAACGAAATTTTCTCGTCCGAACCACGCGCAAGACGCGCGCGTTTTTTGCGCCCCCGTCAGTCCTCGAGCCCGTCCACGTCAATTACCGCGTTAACTCACTCGCAAATTAATCACCGAACTGTAACGTCTATTTACATTATCAAAAATACTTAAGGCGACCGTTTGACGCGCGCTAAACAACCCGAGTCGAAGCCCTTCTTAATTAATTCATACACTTCGGAACTTAATTTATTGTTGCCACGAGGGCGCGTCGTTGAAATCATTTTTCACGACCTACAATGCGAAATTAAAAGCAACTGCAATTATCCGAGTCGCGGGAATAATTAATTTCGCTATAAATTAATTCAAAGACACTCACTTTTATGTAAAATATTAATTACAAAACGCTCGGCCACGACTTGTTTGCGACAAACGTGCGCCAAGACTTCAAATTCAAGTTTTTTTTTTTTTTTTTTTTTCGACTTCCGAAACGGTCATTACACGCGAGATAATTATGCCGATTGTCCGAGCTGTCAAATTCGCCGACGTTTTCATCAAAGTCGAACTTTTTAATTGCAGGAGCTGACGATTTTTTGTCTTTTTTTTACATTCGCTGACTCAACGAATTCCGCAACGAACTAAATAAACGAGGATACCCACGGTTTTCGCGAATTTTATTTTAAAGTGCGAAAAAATTATTTGCGTTTTGTTTGAAATATACCATTTTGTTGAATTATACTGAGATATTGGGAATGTATAATATAAGTGTCAAAGTGCATTGATGGGAAATTTTCATTAATAGTGATGATTAATTTTACACACAATACCGACTTTGTATAAACAAATTTCAAATCAATAAATTATCAAGTCGCTATAGATATTTAATTAATATAAAATTGGATACAAGTTTCTATTACATATCAAGGAGGAAACTTGTAACTTAACATTTATGTACCAAAATGCAAATAATTTTCGTCGAAACTCGCAAATCCAATTTTTGCGATTCTCTATTCTCAGTATAAAAAATCAGACTTTTTGCGAGATGAAGTACAGCACTTACGACAATTACAACCACTTTTCGTGAAATTCCGCTTCCGTGGCGCGTAAATGCTAATTGTCATAACTGCGCGGCAAGATCGATGTGGCGAAAATAGGAACAAAAAGAACAAGCGCCAAACCGCTCCTCCTCACCCGTCTCTCTTTTTACGAACAAAAACGTTTCGTTATTTCTACGAATACCTACGTCTCTTTATGTTACCAATTATGTCTGTTTCTTGTACCGTTTGTCCTCTTTTATATTAATTCCTTGTGACCAAAATATGCAAAGTGAAACTAATCATCATATAATGCTATTCTTTGTTTGTTCTCTGTGGCGCCCGTTGTTGTATCTACCTGAACACCTGAAAAAATCACCTGAATAACAAAAAAATAACCACTCACTGAACCTCTCAAAAATTTCAAAACTCTACCTCCAGGTCTTGAAGGTACTAAATTCAAAACCTTCTTATAAAGAAATTAATTAGAGGCTGCTCGTTCGTTGCATGTTAAGTTCGAATCTTTTAACGTTGTGCGCTTCTTTGAATGTGTCTGCCGTCTTTTCTCGTCTACCCCCCACCTCCCCCCGTTTCCTCGCAATCCCTTTAACTTTAAGCCCTCTCAACACTTCTTCTCCGATGAACGTTCTTTTACCAACGCACATTGTTTATAATCTGCATGATTCGACTTGCACTTTTTCCCACTCGCCTTTTTTTGATCCGACAGTCGACGTTTTTTGAATTCATTTTTTGCGAAAGTTTTTTTCGACATGTTTCACTTTTTGAATTTTGAAACTTTTTTATTTTTTTGATAATCATTGACAAATAATTGTATTCAACAATGTACCGGTGTAATATATAATTGACATTTAAATTATCTCATACTTTTGTTGTTGTTGATGATGTTAAAATGTTTTGTATGCGAAGGTAAGTTTTCATTACTTGATACTTGTTAGTAGCGTAGCGATGTCAGTTCAAAGTGATTTTTACAAGTTGATTTTCATGTATATATAGTCATTGTGATATTTTCGTTCGATTTCCGTCCAATAATTAATTACATTCTTATGAAAAAATATTAAGTGTACCAATGTCTGTAAAATGAATTAATAACTAATAAAATCAAAGTCAATTTTGTAAGCGTCATTAAAAATAGTTTATTTCGGTACCTCAGTGACAGCGATAAAAATTTTATTGTACAGTAATCGCGACAATAATAACGATAAAACAGCAAGACGACTATATCTATAAAATAATAACACTTTCATTAATGGACAGTCAACAACGACATTTTAACTCAATTTACCGTGCCTCAAAATCTGCAGTTTCATTATTAACATTAGCCAATAAAAAATGAATCTCGAAAAAAATAATAAAGGCAACTTTTTATCAAATTTCCGCGAAAGCTCATAAAAGTATGAAATGGGTGGTCAAATCAAAGACAACACTAATTTACAAAAACTGATATTTTACAATTTCGCATTTTCAGTAACAATTTACTGTACAAAAAAATAATAATACCGGTCATCGCTATTTCAATTTTGGTTTCTACTGTTATCACTTTCAATCAATTCTTACGTTTGTCCGATTACACTCTTTTTTTCTTTATTCTTTTTATTTTGATTTACATTCTCACCGAAACCAGTAACATCCATCAGATGAATTCCAAACTCGTCGCAATTTGACAAGTATAATTGAATACCAGTCAAATCCAACACGATTCTTGTCATTGGAAAGTAATCACCTAGATGTAGCAACGTGAAACGTACTGTTTTGTAAACGACACCCAAACACATCAACCACTCTGATTTGTTGTTACCACAACCGGATGTAAGCATGTTCGTACTGTTATTATGCACCAAATGCATGTACGTTTTACAGTAAAAGCAGTTTTTAAGTAAGCCATCGATATAACCATTAATAGGCTGTTTTTGACTAACTATTAAAAAACTATTTCTGACTTGTCGAAGTAGATGACTTCTACATTCACATAGTGTATTATTATAATTAACGAAAGTTAATGGCACTGTTATTATTCATGCAATTAATTAACCATAAATCTAATCACGACCCAACGGTTTCTATCAGTTCGGTTTCTATCAGTCGACGAAAAATAAGACCGAAATTAGAAGTACCTGAATCACGACCGCAACGAGAAGCATTCGTTTTTGGCGAAAAGATGTTAAAAATGCATTGCACGATGTACATAACATTTGTATCATCAGTTCGCCGTGAAAACTTTTCTATCGCGTCGGTTTTCTCATTTGCGCTTTTATCTTCTTCATTTTCCTTCGTTCTGTTTTTTTTCTTTTTCGACCCCGACTTCTTCGTCTTCAAAATACTCGCTATTTCACATGGCAAAGTAAATCATTCGAAAGCGGCGATCGCGAGCATAAGATAAAATTTAACGTTGATGAAAAAGGGGTTAGATTGCAATCATTCTTTTACGCTACACACGCAGTAAAGCCGAAAGAAAAAAGGATTTTATTGAGCCGGCCTTGCGAGCGAATTTCCACAAAAAAAGTGCACCAGAGGGAGTAAAATTCGCCGAGGAAATTTTCTTCGACTCAGTGTAAGTAATTTAGCTTCTGCCGGGCACATTGTAGTGTGAATTCGCTGAAATATTTATCGCGTATAAATGAAAGGAAAAACAAAGTAAATAAGTAAAAAGTCGCTGGACAAAATGTATCGGGTGGTTTCCGAGATAAAACGGGAAAGTCCGGGCAACAACAACGCGACGAATCTTAATTAAAATCTAAGTCTCGCATTAATCGGCGCATCCCATAAACTAATTGGTCGGAATTATCAACGCGATCTCTCATTTTCAAGGTTTACGTGCGAGTACACATTTCGGATTCGCGATGCCCACCTTTCAACAAAATCAACCTTTTATTTTTGCCATCATTTTGGTTATCGTTATTGGCCGCGGAATATGAGATTAAAATGTGTGAGAAGTTTTATATGTACGTATTACACTAAAATGGACTTGGAAAAGTTGTAATGTACGCTAATAAATTGCAGAAATTCAGCAGAAGAATAAACGAAAATTGCAAATTTGATGACATTCTTTATTCAGAATTAAAAATTAAATCGTTTTTAGCTACATGAAATGCTTCAAGTCCTCTCTTATTCATTTTGCACATATAGAATTGCTCGCACATACATTTTGAAGAATTCTCATAAAAAAAATCGCAGATTTATGCAGATAAATAGACCAATCATGCACTAGTTCTATGCATGCTGCATTGAAATTAAGTCTGCACATATTATGCATTTACCGTGAATTTAAACAAAAAGTATGGTTAATGCAAGATTTGTGCATGCATGTAATGCATAGACCACGTATGATTGGTCCTTATATTCTATATGCTTGAATCCTTTACTTTTTTTGCTAGTCAATTTTGACTTGACGGAAAGTTCATCAGCAACGGCATTTAAGTTAAACGTTTCGTCATTCGAATATCACTCGAAACGTATTCAACTGAATTTTATTTTCCTTCTGTAGTAGCACACCACATTTCAACCTCAGAGTACCGATACTTAACGAAGTCACAGGATGGTTTTGTGCATTTGGCAAACAAGAATTCGTTCTTTCAATTATTTGTACATATAAATTTCAGTGTGGACTGTAACTTTAGATTAGCTCGCCTTGCCTCAAGAAGTAACAACGCATAGCGCTCAACAAAACTCTCCTACTTGTTTTCAACCCCTTTTTTTCTTCCTTTTTTTACTCAGTATTACGATGAACAACAAAATAAACTCGATTGCCAAAAGCTTGACTGCTGTATCAAATTCTTAGATCGCTCGAAGCATTTCGTTTATAGTGTTTTTACGCCAACACTTTTAAAAGTACAAGATCAAAAGTACAGTGATCACTCAAAATATATTTGCACCACTCATTGTAAAGTTTTAATCTACATTTATTTTCAAACCACACTCTTTATTCCTATTTTGGATCATACCTTACTATACTTTTATTGCTTCCGTTCAACAAGATTTTCACTCAGCCCAAGTCCGAGGTACGATCCTTGCCAAACAGCCCCGGCGAACAACTGCTCGCAAAAGCAGCCAAATTGCGGCGTTAAAGCCAAGCAAATCTGCGCGAGCAAATTGACAAATTTCCGACGGTTAAAAAACAAAAGGAAAAAAAAAAACCCAAAGAAAAAGAGAGAAAGGAAGCTCGCGGTGCGAGCTGAAGACGGCTTTCCGTTTTGTGTTAATAGCGGCCGGCTGCTGCGCGAAGCCGAAAAACATCCAATTGCCGTTGCTTTTTTGGCAAGCGATCTCCCTCGTTGTACATATCTCCCTACTTGCAAACGACAATGATGCCATTGTTCACGGTGTTTATTAATCTCTGTCTCTTCTCTAGACAATGCAAGCGACGAAGAGAAACGCCGGGCTCACATCGGCCGTTCCCCGGGCGACGCTCAAAGATGAGGAATTAGTAAGTATAATACTTTTCCAACAATCATTGCCCGCCAAGTCTTTTCCGCGATGCGCGATTGTCCGTCTAAGCCGATGCGCCAACGCATTGTTTCGGGCGGCACAGTGGCGTCGCGCGCGGCAACCTCCGAGAAAAGAAATCCAAGTTTACGCGCACCAGTTGGTCCGCGGGACTTTTCGCGACTTCGCCTTTTCATCGGGGATTCCGCGAATGTAAATAGCACGAATGAAACTTGGACGATTATTTGCGATGAATGGAAATTAATTATTGCCGACTCCGCGATTTCCAATTATTCGTCTTCAAGGTACGTCGTCGACTCTCTTCTTACGACGGCTGGTATTTTCTTGGCGGATTAGCAAATCGGACGGTGTTATTTTTCCTGGCGAAAATGTGTTTTTGTTGATATAAAGATGAAACAATGAAAATGATGCGGAAGAAGGAAAAAGATATAAAAAGTGAATGAGACTTTGAGTAAACAAAAACGTAAAAGTAGTTTTTTTTACGACTGCTGGTATTTTTTGACAAATTAGCAAACTTTTCTGTTTTTTGTCGGGTGAAAAAAATTTTTTTTTCTTGAATAGAAATGATGCAGAGTAAAGACTAAAGAATGGAAAACAGCGAATAAGACTTTGAACAAGAAAACGTAAGAGTAATTAAGCATAAAAATGTGTACAACAAAAAACGTGAAAGATAAAAGTATTTGATTGCGCGAAGCGTAGCTTTTCGATAATGTAGTTTGATGAGCCTCATCGAGTAAGTCGTCATGAAACGCGCTTTTTGTCTATTGTAATTTGATAACATGCACCGTGATCGGATGTAAATTAATTACATGATTTAATAATTTAAAAGGTACGCCTTTTAGTGATAGATACTGCTAACGAAGCGTTGTTACGTGCAAGTACGTTTGATACAGTAAGTGGCCCAAAGAAAACCATCGGACCGTGGAAACGAATGAGTGAATTGTTACGAAAAACGAATGGCTTTTTGCGTTTCATTGGACTGAATAATTGAACAGTGGAAAGGAACCTGCAAAATTTATAGTGTACATTTGCAAATTTAGGGGGATTTGCAAATTTCACGAAACTCTGCAATGACGTCAATTTGCAGTACTACTTTAATTTATTCAAAAAAAAAAAAAAACTGCAGTGCCATTTTATAAGTAATTCAAAAACAAATAAAAAAATGTTTAAGTTATACTCATGACAAAAAAAAATGGAAATAAGAAACAGCTTTGAAGTATATATTAATCTACAGAAAAGTGTCGTCATTTTTATTGTTTTATAATAAAAATTAATTTTCGTTTTACATACTTTTATAAAGTATGTCAAAATTTCTTTCGTCTTAACAACAATTCTTATTTTTTTTTTTTTTTTTTTTTTTTAATTTTAAAAGATAACTTCAAGACGTTTGTTCAGTACCTTGTATTATTTTTTTCTTATACCCACCTCCAAGCCCCCGAGCCTTCTCTCCATCCCGTTAGCCGTCTCCTCCTTGAAAAAAAAAAACACAACAGTACCGATGTACTTTTTTGGTAGACACACTAACACTGTGCAATCACATGAATCCTCAGCTGATGAGCACACTTGTATGCACCGTGGGTTGTCAGGCG
>JABFOV010000256.1:0-44869 GCA_022817685.1 Aradophagus sp. ZL-2020
GTTATATACGGTCCAATGGTTTGTGGAGCAGCACGGCGAGCACATCCACGCTACAAAAGCTGCGAGTTCAGATTACAGGGGACGCTCTTAACAGAAAGAAACATCAATGTTTCCCCACGATTCATTTGTTCAATTACTCGTGTTGCGAAATTTACGGTGCTTTGGTTGCAAATCACAATGTTTCCACAAGTGCGCTACTTTGTTCAGAAAAAAAGTTATCTGCCCTTTTCAATCAGTTTTTCAACATTTTCTCTGTATACAACTATTAACAATCATCAAACTAAGAATCGATTGTTTCTTTGATTATGTAATCTGCTATAAAAAAATGTAGATTTCGTGAAAATTACGAAACATTTTTATTAAGTAATATATTGTAATTCTTGCGATTTATTATGCTGTATGATTTCAGTCTGTGAGTAATATCGGGAGTTTAATAATCTGTAGTGTATTCTTTTTACAAATATTTCGTAATTTTTACAAAACTATAGTAATTTTAATAGCATGTTTAGCATTATTTTTTTAAACATTTAAATTAAAAAAATGTAAAGCCTTAATAAATATGAAGACGACAGTAAAGCGTATTTGTAATTCACAATCGCGACCGTCATGAAAGCTCGTTTCCGACTTTTCTCGTCACGGTAAAAGCCATCTTACAATTACGTTTCGACGCTTCTAAGAGACTTGAAATTTAAATCTCTATAATTAATCATTGTTTACGATTCCTCGAAAATTATTAATCAATATTCACTTGCTAAGCTTGCAAATGCAATCTTACAAGGTGAATTACTTCATTACATGGTTTGACTAAATATTGATCTCGACCACTAATTCTTGCGGTATCGATGTGCATGTTATATATTAAACAAAGTACATAATCATAATTTTTACTGCATTGATGTTATTGATTTTAGAAATGTTTCAACGGATGCTCGTAAATAATTACTTCGTTAAAAGTATTCATTAACTTTTTATCCTGCTTTTTTTCATCACCGGCATTATTTAAATCCATTTTGCATTTCAAGCAACTGAAACGTGAAATTGAAAAAAAATTCCTCGTTACAAGTGTATAATGAAATGAGAAAGATGTCGAAATTCTTTAGATCCTATTTTTCAGCTTTAAGACGTCTACTTTGGCTATAATTAATTGCCGTGATTGATGTAAATCTCAGCTGTTAATGTCGGTGGTAGCATTAGCATGTGTGCGGCTGTGATAGGTTTTCGAAAAATAAACGATTTAAAAACACGTCAACGAGAGGCAGGGAAGGGGTCGCTCAAGGGATGCTGGTAGTTGTGACGAGTGATGTATAAACGTCATTAACATTCTTGCGTTTTACCGTCCAGCTCCAGTATTCCCTGTTTCATTATACGAAATATGCCGTAATGGCTTAGTTCGGTATAAATGCTCGTTTTCCACGGAGTGTTACGTTTATGCTGCAATTTCCGGTCACACTGCGCAGCCATGACCGTCGCTAAGTATCTCGTTTTCTAGGCAAACCTTGATATCGTCTCATTTTTGTGCTACCACATTTTACGTCGGACCTTTTCCACAGCTTTTATAGAAATTTGTACCGTTATTTAGTTTCAATTCCAGCACCACATTGGGCGCCATTTATTTGATCTCGTATACATTCATGACAAACGACTTGTTCTCTGAATAAATTTTCAGTTAATTTTCAATTCGTTATTAAATTCTACTTTTTCTACTGTTATTTCTAACAATCAGCAAAAACGATAAATGATTGAGGTGCGATACGTTATGTTTTATCAATCAGAAACTTCCATCGGAATTCTAATAAAGAACGCGAGCAATAAAATAAAATATTTATTTGGAATCGATCTTGTAACCTGGAAAAAATTATCCTGCAAAGTAAAGTCACTTACTTTAAAGTGGCTCGGCAATCCAGTCACATTTATCGTGGTGAAAATTTGATCAACTGGTGATAGTCTTTAAATATCGACGAAAAACTTACGCACCAAACTTTAATGAAGTTGTTACAAAGCTATTCATTGAGATACACCTAAATGTAATAAAAATTCCTACAATCGTGATCATGAATATATAAAAAAAAAGTAAATAAAATAAATAAATCTAAACTAAATATATCGTTAAAATGGAATATGTAAGCAATGAATATTAATACTAAGGGAAAAAAAACAAATAAACGAAAATGCAAACGAATAAAAACAGTTGAGACATGAAGACGCGATAAGCTCGTTTGTCGTCCATACGTTGCATTTTCTACTACGCGATTGCAGCTCATCCGGAACGCGACTATGACGATTCGCCCGAAGGCAAACCTTTTTCCGCTGAATAATAAATAATGCGAATGAATTGCCAGCGGAGCCTTTAATTCGGTGCTCGTGGATTTACGATTGGTCCGGCATTCGCAAAGCCAGTCCAAGACGTTTCTGTCTGCTGCACTTTCAAGTACGAATAAGTCTACGAAAGGTCAGCCGGAATCGCGCTCCTACCCCTTCCCGTTCTTTCCGATGGTCCTCTTCCCTCCCCCCTCCCCTAACCCTTCTTCAGGTGGCAGCGTGCCAACGTGGCGCCGATTCTATGCGAGATCGGCCGATCGGCGTCTAAAAATTGGAGGGGGTAAGTGGCGTGTGCGTATGTGCGCTATCCACGCCCTTCTTTGTAAACAACGTGAACTCAAGGCAATACGCGGGATAAAAAGTCGCCTTTTTCGAGTACCTCCACTTACCGCGTTGGCACGCCTGATTACGCTTTCGCGGCGAAAGCTCTGGGGGCTGCCTTTCACCCTACTTTAACCACTCAGTTCCGTAATCGCAACTCAATCACTTACGCCGAGACGCGCTATCCCTTCGACGTGCTTGTTTACGCCGTTAATTTTTAATCACTCCAACTTGCAAAATAAGCGACTGGAGGGTCGCGAAGATTAAACGATCACCGTCGATTGAGTTACTTACGTGGATAGTAAAATGTTTTAGAAGTTAAACAGCTTCGTTCACTTACCTGAAACAAAAGGAAAGAATGCTTGATTAGATATAATCGAGTGTTTTATGATGTATGTTTTAGATTATACAGAAGAAAGTTCTAAATTAATAAATGTTAAATTAGCTTTTGCGAGTGATATAAGTTTTGACTTGTTAGAAAACATCACATTCACGAAAAAGTAATTTCGCTTTAACTACGAGAACGTTATCTTGTATCAAAAGGAGAATTTAAAAAAAAATTCTTTTTAATCAAAGAGATTATTTAGAGTGCAAAGAGTTGCAATGCTTCAAGTTTGTCAAAAGCTGTATTTCTTTAAAATAATTCCTATTCAAAAAGAATGTTTTACAAAATCGTTTTGGAACTTGAATTATGAAGACAGAAACGAATTTCACGAAGTCGTGATATTCCTTTGCTAGATTAACAGTTTAGTATTTTATTCAAAAAATCGAGATTTCCTGATTTTAAATAAGTCAAAACTTTAAAGTGATAATTTTTTTGGTGGTTTGACATTTTTGCAATTAATCTGAAATTCGGTATTTTCCTTTGAAAGTTTCGAACTTGTCACTTTCACTGATGAACCGAAATATGATACTTCTCATTAAACTGTCGAAACCTGATACTTTTCGTAAGAACCATCGCATATATAATTCGATACCGTTTCTGCATTAACTTAACGAGGTTATAATATCTTATCAAGTTATTTGATCTCCCGGGCAAAACAAGCTATTTAAGCAACACATGAAAAAGTTTTCATTTTACGACACATTCACGCGAATGGAATGGAAAAAGTAGTGAAGCGTAGCAGTTTACTAATACTCTTACTAGAAATATTAATGCCAAGTCTTAGGGTTTTTTTATCTTTAAATGCATTCTGGCGCCAGCAGGCAATAATTTAACGCCAGGACAATTTACTGTAGCCCGTCGTTTATTAAGTAAGGATCGTTATATTTTTTGTCCCGCTTTCAGCGCGTTTGTTCGTCAAAAAGCAATTAAAATAACTTATCAAGTAAATTATTAATTTGAATTCAATTTAAATCCTCTTCTAATGAGATGATTCCGCGTCAACGGAAATTGTAATTCCATTCACAAAATTAAAACATAAATCCACATTCAAATATTTATTACAAACAATTATAATAAGGAAACACAGTAAATTATTACGTGGAAATTTCGCAATGTTATTTTCTTACAACCAATTTATTAAGTTCAAAAGTGTCGTGTCTTCCAGGAAAAAGCGTTCATCATCAAACGATATTCAACATAAATTAATTACGTAATTTATTTTGTGCTCAAAAATAACATCAAAAGTAATTAAAATTTGGATTTACTGGAAAAAAGTCGCTGTGTTTTACGTTTGTCAAAGAAAAAAGGAAATTATAAATAAATTAAAAAAAGGTCGAGCGAAAAATTAGAAAACGTGTCAGGAAATCGCGTCTACATTATTTTCGTTACACTTCGAGTAGCAATTTGACAGGCCGACAAATTACAATAGCGCGGGCCGCCTGAAATATGCGAAAAATTCACTTTCGAGAGAACAGACGTGTCGTTGTTTATTTCGCCGAACTATGCAAAAAGGGCAATCTGATATTGACGGAAGCCGTAAAAATTGATAAATCAAACATATCTGCGGATCGACGCCATCAGTTATTGAAAACTATTTGGCAACAAAAACGCGACGCCATCGCCGGCGTTTCTTTGAAAGCGCCGCGGCTGATAACGAAACAAACAAAGTCGCGCTTCGGCGTTCCTAATCAATAAATCAATCAAAATAAATTCCGCATTCGCGTGACTATTCGGCTTCGGTTCGATGAAAAGTAACGTCCATTAATTGCAACGAAGTGCCGGCAGAATTGCATTAATAAAAGATCTCTTGTACATTGTTTTCAAAGTGCCTTTTCAAGTGCAGCCGTATCGCCGAATGTTTCATAAAACTAAATTAATGTTTGGCGGAATATTGAATTCCGTAACTTTGGATATCGCTGATCGAACAGAATAATATCGGGAACTTCGATACCCGGCATCAGCGGACAGATGTAAAATTATTATTTGAAAATTGAATATTCCGCCGTGGGTAATGACGAATGAGACGTTTCGATTGAATTTGTGGTATTTCGACGGGAATCCGATTAACCGGGAGCAAAGTTTCGCAGCTATTAGAAACATTTTCTTGGACGTTTGTAAAGTTTGCGTTAAATTAAAATTAATAAAAACTAAAAGTTTGATGTCACGGAAACGGATCTTTGACACTGTTTCATCGTTTGGGATCACATAGCAATGCGAAAAGTAAACGAAGTGTTGAAAACGTACTTTGAACATGTGTCTATTTAAATAATGTAATTTTTGTTTGATAATCAGGCTGACTGTTCGTAGAACTATTTCACTATTCCATTGTTATCACTTACTACCTCTTTCTCTGCCATCGCACTTTCAACTCACCATTTCAAAACAAAATTGTAAACACAAACGCTGAATAATTGACAGCGCCACGCGACAACGAGCGATTTTTGCAGGGAGAAATTCCCGACGAAGATTAATCATTAAATATGAACGAAGGAAATCAATTTGCTGCATAAGAGCTGAGATGCAGAATTAAATAATATCGCTCGGGTCCTTCCTACTTTAAGCGCAGAAACATTTATTTAAGCCGTCGTTCATCCTCCGTCTAATTAACTTAATCAATAAATTCCAATTTCGTTCTAATAATATCAAGGCAATAAATGTTTGACGCCGTAGGAAGATAGATTTTCATGGAAATTCGTTTGGCGATATTTCAGTCGACGCGCCGACGGCGTCCTACGTAAAGACTTTCGCGAAGCATAAAACTGAGGACCTATAAACTCGGGCCATGAAAATTGCCTGTAAACAGTATCTCGGCCGTAGTGTGATATAAAGATACATAAAGTGTTTGGATCACGTAAAAGATAAGCTTCTGGCGAATGTTGGCGCGCATTACGCCCGCGCGCGAGCACGCGACTCTTGACCCCGAGGATTTTTTTTTTCTTTTCCTTTTGAAAGACACCGCGGCGAATGATAAGGTTCATAAACAGACATTTTTACCCGCGCACGATAAAAGCTCAACCCGAGCGTCGCGACGACAATAAATTCCCCTTCACCCTTTTATCATCGACATAATTAACCCAAATTCCTTGGCACGGTACCTAAGATCGATTTCGCCAGGCACGGAAGCATTAATTAAGCTGATACAAACGATCGCGAATGATGCGCCGCGTCTATTTTTTATGATTGAATTTTAATTAAAATTTCAAGTGACGACGCACTCCAGTGAACGGGTTTTCTTCTTATCATTCATTGTCATACGAGCGATCGGCATAATTATGGTGTCAAATGGTATCAAATGGTGTCAATTACTGATCGATTGGTAAAGTTACATATTCACTATTTTACTATTTCAATATTAAGCATTATTAATTCGTTTCCTCAAGATACATTTATCCGGTATAAGTAGATTTATTAAACTATTCGGTATAAAACATTTGAGATTAGGTTTTGAAAACAATGAGAGATTACTACGAGGCGCCTTTAACCGCTAAATCTTAAATTAGACTTGCCGGCAGCTTAGGTATTATGCAACGTGCCTGATATGTTGAGAGTTAACGTATTTATTAAAACCAAACATGCAAAATAATTAATATTGTTTCATCCCCGGTGCCGACCCTGAAGTGGCACATCCATTCATTAGAAAGATTAAGATTAATTTTACGTATGACCCACTTTTCGATCATGCGGTCTAATATTTGCGGGACCTCGACATCTCGCGGTTTCGTTGTTACTTCAAATCGCAGTTTCATTGTCAGCTGAGATAGGGATACAAGCCCGTAATTAAACTTGCGTGAATAAACACATATTTGCGTTGAATAATATTTCGCGCCAAACATAACATAAAGTGTTTCGGTTACCCGAGGTTGTTAAGTTTGTATGGCTTAAATTTAATCATATAATTATGAAAAAATTAATTCAACTCCGGTAAAATATTCATCCACGATAAATGTGAACCAAATATATACCACATACATACGGTACACTCTTAACTACTTATATGCGATATAAATATATATAATAAATTCGCATTTATATGGACATACATGCAAGATATATGTAAACATACATGATGGAATGTAATAAATTATTGTCCGAGTTACTTGTATTAGTGTTGAAATCCGGTTCCCTACAAAAGCTTTCGTGAAATTCCGAAATTCGGTAAAACGTGGCGCGCTTTACAGCCCGGCTGAGCTCATTTAGAAGTCGGACAACAATATAGCAACGTACGATACCGAAGGCAATTGTTTGGCGCATGATCTTTCAACAGGAAGCTGTTTATCGGACGTCTTCGGGGACCAGTAAAAGTGAAGTGCAGGAGGGGCAGGGAGGAAGGTAGAGGGGGGGTCTGTGGCATGAATAATAAGATTTCGCGAGTTGGACGCACTTATTGGCGTCGCCGTCGAGGGAACAGGATCTCCGGTAAACTGCAAAAAGTATTTCAACTGACAAATTATCCGTAGTTCGTGACACATCGTCAAGTTTGACTAACTTTTATGGAATTCCGCGCCACTCAGTAGCCGCGGCGCAAACTTGGATTGCGCTTTCCCATTGAGATAAATCAAATCTAGTGTATTATGACGAATTCAATTTCCGTGATTGAAAACCCGCGCGATGCTTTTGACGCTGCGTATCTTCTCAGCGAATTATGTTGCATCGAAAATACGTAAAATAGTAGTAATAGTTCGAATAAAAAAAATGATAGGTAGATAATAGAATGATTAACTTAATAATTGATCGCATGTTATGTCAATAATAATTTAAATAAAAACATTCGTCGTTATACAATGAGATAATTCAAGTTTTCAAGTAATTCAAAACGGTGATGATGAATAAAAGTAAAAAAAATTACTCGATAACGTAAAATTAAATTATAATTAAAAACTACTTAATAAATCTTACGTGGAAAATTATTAAACGGGCTAAATTTATTAATAAATTGATGAATATCAAATTTTTTATTACAAAGTGCATTAAAGTTTCACGTTACACTTGAAGCAGAATATTTTTCAAATTACTTGAGCGAATGAATTGTTTAATCATTTCTTTCCAATCATATTTTTGGAATATTTATATTACATAACAAATGTTTCATTAATATTTTCACTTCCTTTTTATAACTTCTAAAACATAATTTAAAAAAAAAAAAAAAACGTTTCAGTTGTTTTGTTTTTTATGGACACCATAATATATACATTTACATCTCCTGCGCATAACGATATAAATCATCTTTCCACTGTCTAAATGTCAAAATCTAAATCAAAATCTCTACAAAATTTAAATCTTTCAAACACGTAAAACGGAGAAGCGGTACTTCAGGAACGCGAATCTTACGAAATAACTTGATTTCCGTTTTAGATCGGACCATACATCGACGCCGAGATTTCAATGTTGGCATTACCCAGAGAGGATCAATTGAAAATTTAATCTCGAGGTCAGGAAACGTTGAATCGACGCGATCGAGGTGCGCTGATCGAGCATATTACGTGAGCATTGATTTATATGTAAATTTCCCTGGGCCATTTTTTTCCGACATGACCCACATACGCCCCAAAAACTCACCGAGTTTCTCACGCGTCAAATAATCCACCGTGCGTAGTCGCGCGATTAATTTTATTATCTCCAACCTTTTTTTTCGGCCAACGATACTTTTGAGCGGATTTGTGGAAGAACGACTCTTAACAAAAACACCACCTAATTTACATTTGACTTTTTTGAATTAAGGTATAGATATTGAATCTATACCTCAATTCTAGAAGTGCAATATTACATTAAAATTACACGAAAAAAAGATAATGTGCAAAATTAGAATTATGGTCGAATTGACAATTGTTGCATGCACCATAATTACAATGAATGCAACTAGAATTCTGGTTGTGCACACTAGACACTTTTTGCGTGTAATCCAATATATTTTCAAGTCCATTTCGAAATAATTCAATATTAAATTAATGTTGCATTCACTCACGGGCTTATTAAAATTTTGTGTAACTGTTCTCATGGATATAATTACTCGTAATTAATAACGAGTAATC
Organism: Aradophagus sp. ZL-2020; assembly: GCA_022817685.1. Lineage (NCBI taxonomy): Eukaryota > Metazoa > Arthropoda > Insecta > Hymenoptera > Scelionidae > Aradophagus > Aradophagus sp. ZL-2020. The sequence goes on from JABFOV010000256.1 coordinate 9,055, forward strand.
AATTTCAGAATTATTTTTCAGCGTAATATAGATTCACCGTGGATTCGATAGACATTGAAATATTTATTCAATGTCGAATCAATACAACGTTGGTATCAAACCAGTGCAAAATTTCATGTTGTATCCCGTTACGGAGGCTTCAAACTCCTATCTTATTTTTTCTTGTTACGTCTCTTTTTTTGCGAACGGAGTAAAGCTAGAATTTCGGCCATTGATATATCGCACGCGGCGATCGCGCCGATATTCACCATCGCGGGGATCCGCCGGCGCGAAGGCATTGCATATTTTTCGCGGAGCGAAGATTGCGATCGCTGCACCGCCGGAAATGTATTCCTTTTTGCGGCGCCGCATACCGCGCATGAAAAATGAAAATAAAACTTTCCCGGCGCACGATTTTTACGACTCAATTGTTACAATCCAACGCTTTTGCACGGCAAAATACACGCGCATGTAAATTTCACCTCGGCGAACAAATTCCCCCGGCAAGAACTGTTTGCGGTGTTGATAGATAAATGAACGCGAGCTCGATTCTGGAACGGAAAAATCACCCGGCTTTTCGAAACGCTAGCAAACTTTTACGCAAACGTTACGAGTGGGGGGTATTTATTATTTCAATCGGTTTCGCGCGTCGCTTTATTCGTTTTCTCAAGCGAATTATTTCACGGAAAATAAAAGTGCTCGATATTCTTCCGGTCGCAACATTTTCGCTTTCTTTTTGTTTTATCTATTTTTCTCTCCTTTTTTTATATTTTTTTTAGTAAAATAATGACAATAGTGGAAATAGTTTTCGAGCGTGCGAAACACAAACAAGAACAGTTTGGGTAAGTTATTGTAAACTGTTTTTCCAGATGGTTATTGTTATCACAATATCGGCTTGGTTAACTTAAAGGTTGTGTTCGATTGAATCGAACCAGTCTCTTTTGTTTTGGTACTTTTTCAAAGATCCGTCAAGACGTAGACGCATTTTTACTGAAAGTAACGCGTGTACTGCGAAAACTGTTCGCCGGTTTCAACATATTGAATTTCTCTTTTGAAAGGGATTGTTACTGCAAAATAAGGCAATATTTTATAATGCATGATACGTTATCATTCAGAGTCAGGAGAGAACGAAATCCTTTTGCGATGCAATTACTGTAAAGTAACGCAATGTATATTTCCATGCATATTTCGCGGTTATATAAAATACCAATTTAAAGTAAGAGGATTAGTGTCATACGTTTACTTTGCTTTGCGGAAATCTGTGCAATAGGATTTAATTACGGATATTTAGTTAAACATTCATTTCATACGCTCCAACTACTTATTCTATATTATAAATTGAAACATCAAATTATTACTTTCTAGCCGTTGTATCATACATTTAATTAACCAAAGATAGACACACAAATTTGAATAAATACATCAAAATTAGTTTACGTCAGATTTACAATCCTTTAAATTATGATTCGTGTACGGCGATTTTATACAGTGAATTCGAATCATATTAATTGCAGCGATTTTTTGGTAAACGGAAGAATAAATCGAATACTTCTTTTCAAAAAGTGGTTTTCGTCTCTTTTACGTATAAAAATAGAGTATATTTAAAAATAACTAATTAATTATTAAGCACTTCATGGAAAGTACTTGACATTTATGCTGGTATCTCTCGAGTAACGTAAAAAAGTATTTTTCCGTATTTTTCCACAAGCGTCTCGAGTTATAAAAAACAAATGAGTAAACAAAATTGCATCATAATTAATCAATATATTAATCATCAAATATTACCTCTTTTCCCACCTTGATTGTGCTTAGCAAGACGACATTGAAATTCATATACGATCTACGTGCAAGCAATACAAATTTCCACTTTCACCCGAGCAGTTCAAAACTCACAATTCGCGCCAAATGATGCACCCCACCCCCCTCCGGTGCGCAGCGAAAAACGATGCTATCAATATTTCCCGAAAACGCCTATCTACTATTTCACAGCAGCCAGTCCATTAATATAGCCGAGAACTCGAAAAAGCAACAAGATTGACGACGCGAATTTGTATAGAGAAATGAAAAGCCCAGGGGCCGGGGGAAATTGAATAAAAGTTACGGCGAGCGGGAAATAGAGACGTTGCGCGATTTCGGACGAAAAAAGGGGGCTTTCCTTATGACAGGTATCTATGGCATTCGCTCGGGCCGCCATTCTAGCGCCCTCCCCCCACTCCGCGACTTTGCAGCCTGACCGCTTTCCGGTGATACCAAATGACACCCCAGACGCCTCGGCTCATCGCGGGCCGCATTTGTACTCGTCTTCCGTTCCATTCCGCGATTCGCCATTCGCAGACCCTTATCGCCGAGATAGTACAGGCGCACTCTACTTTATTCATTGCGAGCTACCGGCGGCGGCGAGGGAATGATCATTTGCGTGAAAAACGGCCGAATCAGCGAAACGGCGTGTCGACGGGCCCGAACGGCCCGTCTGCTTCTGAAATGTAGCCGGAAGTTGGGCTGGGTAAAAGATTCTGCTTATTACCACGATACCGCCGAGTTAATTTTCGCGAAGATCAGTGTGTTTGATTGCCGCAACGAGGGTTTAAGTAACATTAAGTAAAGCAGCACTGTTATTCTCATGGGTAAATATTGCAATTATTATGTTTTCTTCCAGGTGAAAAAAGAACTGAAGAATGAAAAGAAAACTTAATGCTTCAATTTAGTGCTACTTAAAATTTTACATCGCCAGTTTGTAACGAAGATAACGTAAATTATAATGAACGAAATACTGGCTACACCATCACTTCAGTCAAACAGTTGATTCAGTAATATTAATTAGTGTAATTTTTATTCTCCATCCGGGCTGTTCAATATTCAACTACGCACGTATTATCTTCTAATTCAGTAATCAATCTGTTGATTAAAGTAACGCCAAGTAGACTCGACTTAATCAGATGATTAAAGTCCGCGTAAACAAACCCTGGGTAAATTGAATTTTTCATTTCATTACAGAAAGTTGTTTAATCGAAACGAAGCCGGCGTCAGTCTAGTCGGACGTTGCCAGTTACGCAATCCGTCAGATCGCCGTAGAATTTGACATTACCTCGGTGTTTTAGTTTTAAACCGTGCCGACCTGAGCAATGAGTGCCTTAGTTTTCATTTGAGGTAGTACAGTTGTAAATTAAGGTAGAAGTTTTTGTTTAAGGACCTATTGTCTTAAAAATCGATCATGTTTCCATTAATAAAACCATCGTTTTTACATGTACAGCAAATTAAATTATTCAATACCATTGTATAGTTAATAAAGCAAATAAGTAGAATGAAGAAGAACAAACTCTTGAATTACACTCTCTGAAATTTTTTTCTTTGGAAGACTATTAGGATAAAATATTATTGGTTTTTTTTAAAGACAATTACAATAGATAATTGAGAGTATACAGTTTTACAAAGTGACAAAGATGACAGGGAAAATTGAAAAACCACCCAATGAGATTAATTTTGATGAAATATACGACTTTGAATCTCAGAGATGTAAACATGACGTATAACATGGACATTTAATGTATGTGCAGCCATATATAGCGACATACATAAAAATTGTACCCGCACACCTAAGCGTCGTTAAAAGCACTACGCCAATGTATTCGAGCCGAACGGCCAGTTGTACTAACAAGGCAAGTTTAATAAAATCCCGAGCCAGTTTCCGTGGCGGTATCTTTACGAGCGAAGCCAACTTGCGCGCCCATCGTCGGGGATATGTCTCCCGACCGTCGTCCGTCTCGATTTAACAGCGACGGAAACTTGCCAACGCTTGAAGAGCACGCTAGAAATTGTATGGCGGAATAAGTGGACGAGAGAATAACGAATGGAGACTCTCGGCCGTCGGCGGCGTTTACATTTGCATTTCACTGCGGCGTTTTCCACGCGTCCCACCTTTTCGCCCATTTCGACCCCCCTCCCCCGCCCCGGTCCCCTCCTCTTCGTCCCGTCTTTAACTCACCGACCGACCGACCGCGTAGTTAAGTTTGACGACGCTCCTCGTTGATCGTGCTGACGTCGCGACGACGCCACCGGAGCCGACTGTGATTCGCCGATACGAATCTACTTTATGTTTCCTCCATCTCGTTACGTATGGGAAATGCCATCAAGACGAATCTTCCCCTCCCCCTACCCCGCGCCCCGGCGAGATCTCGGTCGCCGTTTCCAAAAACACTCATACGTTTCCTGCCTACGCAAATATTAAATCAACAAATTTCGACGGCGCCATTGAAACTCCGCCACTTCGCTTATGCCGGGCGTATCTGTGTCATCAGCGAGATTGTCGATCGACGGGAAATTAAAAGCACCTGCTGGCTGGCGAAGTTTTGGCTTACATTTGGGAACGTATGATTGTGCGATACTTCTTGGCAACTATGAAATGTTCGGTAGAAGGAATTGAAAAAAAAGAAAAAAATTTAGTAATGAGGGTACATTCAGAGAAAAGTTCTATGAAAACGTTTTTTCAAATATAAACTTTTCTCTTAGAAATAAATCTTACTTGAACGCAAAAAGAAATTCGTCGTTGAAAAAGTGATATTTGATAATATTGAGATAGAAATTTTAGGAAATTTCAGAAATTATTTGTTGTACAATTTCTGCGGCAACTGGACAATGGGCGGCTATTTCTGAAGAATTATATTTTATATTCGAAGTAGTTTTTGAACTTGTAGAGAGTAAATATGGGATAAAAAATAATTAATGCAATTTTGTCTTTTCAGTAAATTTAAAAACTGTTTGTATACTCTGAAAAATAACAAGTAGTGATAAGCATTTATTTGCGAAAAATCGATTTCTTATGTTGACGAATGACAATTGTACACACGAAATGAAACAAAATGAATTGCCGAAAAAATTTTCTTTATCGAACTTAAAACCATCGGACCTTTAAAATCAGTCGCTAATATTTAAATCAGTTAAGTGAATAAATACCTCGAAAAACTGTGATCTACTTATTTACTGAACTGATACCTCGTTAACAAACAAATTGATCCGATATTATAAATTGAAGTGATATATAACATTATCTGCATCAGCTGAACAAAATTATAACAGCGTGGACACAAATTGATCGCAAATTAATAAACCAAACGTTCGCCGATAATATCAAATCTCGACGAGCAATTTTCATAAAAACTCGATTGATAGGTAAAAAGAAAATTCCTAACTCAATAAGAGCATTTACTCGATGATAAAGAAAAAGGACGACTCGATTTGCCATAACTTGGTTACAAGTGCTTCGAAATCGGAACAATAACTTTCTGCAACGCTTCGCAGCAGCCCAACTATCAAACAAATTCACCTGACTACCTTCGATAACTTTTAGCTTCGAAACACGGATTTTACTTGAAATTTCAATTAGTTTTGCTTAGGCTTCCAATTAATAAAACTTATTCGCTTCACGCGCACTGAAATATATATTTGAAATAAAAATTAATATTTCGTTAAACTATGTTTATTTAAACATAATTATCTTTAATATCTTTAATAAAAAAAAGTTTTTGGTTAAATCCCAAAGCAGGCTTTAGTTATAAGCTCTTTCTAAATTAAGTAATCTAGACAAGCACAAAATTTATAATTTAACTATATACAATTGATTTCGTGTTACATATATGCACGCATACATGTCTTCGTGTGTACATTTTTTGCCCATGCAAATCTCTCTTCGTTTAGATAATTTTTTTTCTATTAACAAAGTTGTTTTTTTGTTATAATAAAATCTTTCAAAGAAAATGTTTTTGTCTGATCGACAAAAATTTCTCTTCTATTGACAGAATACAAATTTATGTTATCAATTAGTCAAAATGATATTATTGTTCGAGTAATAACAAAATCGCTTCGTCAGAAGAACCGAATTTCGGTTGTACTAACAAAACACACATTTGATTGTAATCTTGTTTGAGCGTTTTACGCGACGCGGCCTCTTAATTGAAATTCTGATATAAATCGATATCGCAAAGCCGTGTGATTAATTTCGTGCTCCCTCCCCTGTCTCCGTAACTCAATTACTTCAAAAACATTCGGCGAAATTAACGCTGTGTAATAAGATTTCAAAGTATAGCTGGGACGCGTTTGTGACGCGGGGTAACTGACGCTCGCCAGAAATTACGCCGGTGATGCTATCAATACAGACATTAACGTTGACACCCTTAGAAATGGCGACGCAGAAAGAAACCCGATAAGGGAGAAACCGCGGGAATCAAATCCCCGATCTGAAAAGCCGAGCCTTTTATCTCCGACGCGTTACGCCATGAAGTTAAATGATTAAAATAAACTGATTCGACTGATTTATTATTTTAATGTGTTTGAAACACGAATGTAAGTGTCAACGCAAGTTGTAATAAATATTTCTTGGTAAGCATTTCGCCTTGAAAGTTGTATATTTTCAAAAAACGTATTCCTTGATTGTATTTAACTAATTAGATTGCTTATAATTTTGTACATTATTAAATAAAATTTTGTTAATTTTATTGTAATCTTTAAAAGTATTCGTTTCTTTTTTTGAATAAAGGATTTTAGGAAATATCTTGTTCGCCATATGTCTCATAACAAATGATTCTATTTATCTCAGTGAGCATCTGTTCTGTTTTGCTGTTTAATTTACTTAAAGACATTTATTAAGTTCGCATGATAAGTAAAAATCAAAAGCGAAAGAAGAAAATAAGTATCTCAACTACAACAGATGTACCCGACGTTTTCATTTTAGTTGTCTACACGTGATGAAAGTGGAAATTGGATTATGGTGACGATATTGTCTTGATCGAGTTGCCTTATTTCCTGTCCAGTTAACTGCACGGAATAGGCCCTAAATCAGACCGTGATACGGAAAGTGACGCTTTCAGCCTGATTGCTCGTTAAAATCGGATGAGACTCCCAGTCCAAGATCAATCAAGCCTTTTTCTTTTGGAAAAACGTCGCTACGGAATGTCGTTGGGAAATCACGTATCAAAGTTTGATAAACGACTTTTAATATAAAAATATTGCCGCGTCCGTTCGATCCGACTGTTGCGCGGAAAAGATATCAGAAAGACGCGTCTTCTGCCGCCGAGGAACGATAATTCAGAATCAGTTTCGGACATCGTACTTAAATATATTTGAGATTATTTCTATCCGTTTCCTCTGCAGGTAATATCCTGGGTATATAAACACGCGATAGCATCGAGTTTCTTGAGCCAAAGCTCCCTTTTTCGCGAACGCGGCAGAAATTGAAAGGTGGCAACAGTAATAACACTATTTCGTGATTTCGCGAAGGCTGCATCTAATATAAATATAAACGTTTCGTTCACTCTTTTCTTCATTCAGTAATTTATTCGTTACGGCGTTACCTTTTATTATTACTATTATCTTTTTTCGAACGTCTTCAACGGTTTTTAAAATACTCCAAAAATTGTTTCATTTGGATAGATAAGTTTTTTGTAACGCGTGCGCGTAAAATGATACGTTTTATAAATTCAGAAAAATGATAAATAACTGTAATACGTATGTTAAAGTTATCGACAATTCTGCAAATCCAACATTTGCTTGTGCAACTGTAAAATAAGCTATGTTAAACATAATATTTGAACTCTGTCTACATTCAAGCAGATATCACCAAGTATTCTTGAATTTCCATTTTAATGTTTCGAAATTGAGTTTAATGATTCAACTAATGTTATCGCAAATACTACTGAAAGTGCGTTGATCTATTATCAATATTTATATAACATTACATTTTTAATTAACATTTAAATTGAATTTGAATTATCAGGGCATGATTCGTGCGTCGTTTTAGAATAATTTTTTCCTGTGTGACTGTGCAAACAGAATAAACGATATTTTTTATATATTATTATAATTATTAATATTATAATTCTTCTAAACAAAGAATTCGTGATAACCATCAACTGTACTACCTTTAGGCATACTTTAACGCAAACGACGGCTTTGCAATGTAAAATACAAGCTTTTACAAGATGCCTCATACTCGAAAACGCGAAAAAAGGAATTCTTTATCGATAACGTTGCTGATAAGAGCGAGACCGTCAAAGCACAGTGAAGTCAATATTACAACTCAAAAAGGAAGGACTTGGGAAAGAAAGCGTTTTCCCTAACGTTCAAAATTTAATGCCACCCAGCACTTGGCTGCGAGGCATCGACGCGCGGACGTGTTAAACAGGCAGTAAAAGTAACTGGAAGCCGGGCAAAAAGTGGAGGTTAATTCAGCCGGCGCTTTACCTCTTTTTTCCCTCTTCCTTTTGGTTTTTTCACCCCGGAATAATCGCGACCGCAAGACGGTTGTTTTTTCGTCGAGAAAGCCAGGCTCGTTTCGTTATTCTCGCGCATTAAATTCATCGGTGTCCGCTTTATCGGCTTTATTATCCGCAATGACCGTATTTTGACCAGCAAGGCGCGAATAATGCAAAGAAGACAAAGCGACTCAACCAAGAGGGGGCGCTGGAAAAAAAGACAAAAAGCGCGCCTTTATATCTTGCATTTCGTTGGTCGGCCGGCTTTGCTCCTTTGCGAAAGGAAAGATTCGGCGCGAGCCATTGGTCCCGGCTGCCATTGGGTATCAGCGACACGTTAAAACCCGCTGCAATTACAAACTCGGGCGCCGTTCTCATAAAAGTAACTCCGGGGCTTGGCCGGCGCGGCCAGGAATACGCGAAAATTGCCGAAAATGGTGGCGCTCGCGATAATGACGGTTTGTTAGGCGACATCGTTTCAGGCGATGTCGTTAAGGATAAAGACTTTCAAGGGAGGGGGGGGGGGGGTTAAGATGGACGGAAAAAACATTCGTTTGCGGTTAATGAATTGCTTTGTACGGTAACGATTCATTACAGCGAAGAAAATTATATACTTCATTTATAATAGGAAAATTATATTTTTATAATTATTAAGAATTTAGGATCAAAAAAGAGCTGCTAGGATCAAATGAGAACTGGAAATTATTTCAGCTAAAATGATTTAAAATCATTTTGAACTTGGGTGATTTTTTTTATCAAGTTTGGATTCATTGCAACAAATATTTGCAGTTTGAATACACAAAATAGTTGCTGCATAAATGTACGATAAAAAAAAAGAATTTTTATTATTCAATCAATAATTTCTGTCGGTGGTAATTTCATTACACGATTCTCGGAATTCAAACGTGTTATTTATTGGAGGCTAAAAAACAATTGAATTGTTTGTTCATACGTTTTTCGCTTGGCTGAATTCAATGCAAATGAATACAATTTACATTTAAACAATGAGAATGTCTAAATTCAAGGAAACCTCAGTTTTACAACTAATTTAACTGAAATTTCACTAGATGCGACTGCTGCAATCTCTTCTCTCGGTAAAACTTTAATTTCTGCCGATCCTTATAATCGTTCCTTTATTTTTCCTCGCCCGTTCCTACGCTTTTACTTCTTACTTTACTTAAACGCGCACTTTGACTTCTAAAATCAAATTGTTTGAACTTTAAAAATTCCGCAAAAAGAACAACGTATTGAACTTTGTATTTGCGTTTATAAATACTTCCAGGTCACATATTTGTTTATAAATTTGATGGTTGAGCTGACTTTCGGAGGGGAAGTGCTAAAATAAACTAACTTTCTATCGATTACGTGTTATTCAGCTGATCGAAAAATTGATATTTAGTTATCCGCCGTCCAGATTTTTTCTGCGCCTTTTTCTTTCGTCGCAACCAGGCGTACATTATCGAAAGACTTTTTTGCTCGACGGATACTTGAGTACGAAAGCTTAGAATTTCATAAAAATTGATATGCAAGTTCGCACGTATACAGTACAGTCGCCCCGCGCACGAACGTAAACGATGGCTAAAAATGTTGGCGAAGGTTTTTCCGTTGTAAAATGATGTCGCTGTCAGCTAGGGGCGCTAACACCGTAGGTTATGTATTCATCAAAATAAGGTGCCCACGTTTTTCCTTGGTATCTTCTATTACCGGACGATTTTCAACGGAACGAGGAAAAAGCAGCGGGCTTGTTAGAAAATTCACGAGTCTCGATGTTGTTTAGACATCGAAGGTCAGGATTTTACGAAAATAACGTATGATCATTTGTGAAATTAAAACATGTATATATATGATTGCAAGTATATTGTATAAGTACCATATATCATATGTACGCTTCATTTGTGGATGAGTGTCTTAAGACATGTTTTTCCATGTATAAAATAACATTTATTTTGCACAGAAGCATTGCGTTGTCATGTACGTGACATATATCATTTATGTGATACATATATGACACATATACACAAAATTAACCATTGTTTTTATTGAACTTCTACAATGCCAAATCCCTTTTTTCCAATCCTTTTGTTCAATATTTGTAGTAAAAAAAAAAAAAATCTGATTTAATAACTTGTTTAAAAAAGGTTTCTTATTTTGACTTGAAAGATGGTAAGCAATTCAACAATAAAAATCAAAGTCTGATCAATATTTTGTCGATATTGAGTGGGTCTATTGTAGATAATTCAGCACAGTATAAGGCCGAACAATAACAGTTGCGATTTATCTTTCCCGTAATTTGATCGCATGTCAAATATAATTCAGTTTCACGTCAACGACAACTAATAAGCCATTCGGTAGTACAGCTTAATGGGGGGGATTTTTTTCCCTGATAGGATGCAAAATTCGTTTGGCAGATTGCCGACATTTCTCTACTTTACGTTAAGTCATAAGTTCATATTCCATTACTAAGCAATCTATTTCGAATTCGTTTCTCGTCTGCTCAAGATCGTGATATAATTTGGTTAACGGACCAATTTTTCGCATATCCGTAATTACATTAAATCGACATCGAAAGGTAGTTTTATTTTAGAGAATGCCTTTTCAAGAATATCTAGTACTTGAATTCGACAATTGACAATTTTGGAACGTCAGAAGGATCAACAGTGGAATATATTTTTGAAAATAATAGATTTTAATCAAAACGTAAATTAAAACTATGGATTACATTTTTCAAGCTTAAAACTCGTTCAAAAGACAAATGTATTTTAAAAGCGTGGGCATTTATTTTCAAAGGGAACGTTCAAAACGATTTCCGCATAAATCAACTGCAGAATAAAGTTAAAAATTACGGCAATTGAAATAACAATATATTTCATTTGCACAGCGCGCCGAACTTAACTTTGAATCGGATTTTTAATCAAAACGAGCCAAACTTTCGATATTGATAGTAATACCACTTTCAGGGATATAGATGCAATTAAAACGCGATCACTTTGAAAAATTAACGAAAAAATTCGAACGCGTATCTCTTGATCGAACAATTTTCCAAGTCAAAGTACAACAAATATTATGTGTGTCAATATATTCGAATGCCATGAAATTCATCAAGTTAAAGATCACTTCGACATAATCATGGCACGTCGGTTGTATAATGAAAAAAACATTTCGCCGCTCAACTATTATCAAACGCATTGTTCGTATTGTTTTACAATCATTTTTCGACGAAATCTCTTAAATAAAACGAAGATTACGTAATGCGATAAATGTTTATGTCGAGAATGCTTTTAGAATTGTAATCAAATAATTGTAACGAAAGTAAGTCGCAAATGTTTTATTATTTGACATAATGAATTAGCATTTGGTGTAATTTAAACACGGTAAAAATTATATTGAATACGAATTAGAGCGTAAATTAATGCGAGGATATATTTAAATGTGAAGTGCGATATTTAGGATTCAACTGTAGCTAATTCAATGAACGTGCTTTAATTGCGAAGAATATCTCTGGAAAAAGCTCTTCGATCTGCCTCCGAAAATCTTAAAGCGGATTGCAAATCACTCACCGGACCAGATCAATCTTAGGAGCCTTCGTTTTACAACACAGTAAAATTTTATCGCTAGGTAACATTGAAAAATGCTTTTGCGAGATGTCGCTTTGAATTTACGTGAACCGAAAAAAAAGAGACAAAAAAAATCACGTTTAAAACAGGTTCTGTCGCATTTTAAACAAAAAATAAATAAAGAAAAAGCGTGTGATTTTTATATCGCTTTTCTTCTTTTATACAAATTGATTGTTTATTCAAAGTCTATTGAAAAATTATAAAAAACTGGATTAAAAAAAATTAAAAATTAAAAAAGGAAAATATTGACCAAAAACTTGAATTTTATGGTGTAAAAAAATACGATATTTTGAACAGTGAATTTTACGTAGCAAGATGAACTATACATTTCAGGACGTGTAGTTAGTTTTTGGTGTAAACACAATATTGCAATGCTCCATTATTTTGTTCAATAAAATCTGTGGTTTCTAATAATATTGATCAACTGTATCTCAACATTGCAAGTAAAATAACAAATTTTATTATTTCTTCTTCCTCGTGTAATACGATAAACAACGAAGATTCTCGTACAACGTGAGATTATTAAACCGCGATAAAAATAATTGACAACAATGAAGCGGGCGTGCTATACAGAACTATCTGAAATTGTCCCGCTCTGAAATTGCCCATACAAATTGCCCGACATTAAACCGATTTAAAATATCTTAAAGAAGGTCATTAAATCCGCCTCCTGAACTTAAATTCGTCCAGCATTAAAAGCGCTATAAATTCGATGCTGAAAGTAAATAATGACTTTTTAATTATTTTATTGTTAACGACGTCCGACGATTAGGCTCTCGGCGTTATATTGCAGCGTCGTGTTGCACTATGCTGGAAAATAATTCTGACCTACAAAAGGTAACGTTCGATCGAAAGTACAAAATACAAAAATGTAAAACGTTGTCAAACAGATAAAAAATAGTTTACATCTGTTTTGCAAATACCGACAGAGTGCTAATTTCGAATTCAAACAACCGCGAATACAGCTTTTTACGAAGCCCCCCTTTCGTAATTAGATTGTTTGCATTGCATCAAGCTGATTTAAAAAGTTTCGTTCGATAATGGACTTATGCCGTTGAATATTTTACCGACATTTGAACCTAGGATAAAGGAAAACAACTTTCAACAAGTTTATTTATTTAATAAGCGCATTAGACGAGGAGACAATCACTTTCGTTAATTGAAGTATATAAATAAACCCAATTTGTCGAAAGGCTGACGAAAGCGCAGACTTATCACTTGAGGCTGGTTATTATTTAAAAAGCTTGATGCTCGGAAGTACGTTTTAAGAAAACTGCAGATCCTCGATAACTTGGAACATAAAATTTTAACCATTCAAAGCCCCTCGTCGGAATTTTTGTTACAGCCAGACGTACGCGCCGTGGAAATACGTGCCGGGATATGAATTTCAAATTTTCTGTGCCAATTCTTAGGGCTTGATTTTCGAGCCCTCGACTAGAAACTTGGCTATTTAGCGAAACCGACCAGTTAAAAGTTATCAACGAGGGCGGAAAGCGATGATCAATAAATCAGACCGGCCGATCAACGGCGCCCAACTTGAATTCAACATTAGGATTCACTTTCTAACTTCTATTGCAGGATCATATCTCTCGAGTGAGGAAAAAGAGTGACACTGATAACAATCTAGAGTCGTAATTCTAACAGTGTTATTTGATAACATCCGTTTTAATATTATTTTATCGAAGAAGAGATTTCTAAGAAGAGATTATCGGAAGCGAAAAATGCTTATAAGTTTACATCGTTACAAAAATACACTGTAATAACTAAATATTTATCAAAATTGATAATACATTAATTATTAATTTAACAATACATTAATTTCAATCTACTCAAAACTTCATTGTTCAGTATCTACTTATAATTCACCTCTGATACAGTCCAACAAATATTTTACCACACTACAGAAAAAAACTGCATCATTTCACAGTCATCCCTCTCCCACGTTCCTCTCGCTCCATCCTCTCAGAACACATAAAAATCATCCTCCCCGAAACTTCATCTCCAATTTCTTCACCAATTATCGAATTAGAATCGTTGAAGCCGAAGCACGAATGGGCAGCTCAGCGATCGGCAATCCCGGAATGCCCGAATTGCCGGAAAAAAAAGCGCGATGGCAGCCGAAGAAAGTGATCAAAAGGAGGATCAAAGGTGGGACCGGGAAGGAAGGAAGGAAGCGAGAGGATCGAGCGCGCGAGTGGGGCGAAGAAGGAAGAAAGGCACGAGAAGACTTGACGGCGCGGGGCAGCGGTGGCGGCGAACCGGGGAGGGCGACGCGCTTGCGTCGCTTGCGTTCCTATCTCATTCCCCCGAACTCGATAAGGGGGCGCGACAGGGCTTGGGGCATCCGCGTAGGCGAGTGCTGGCGCGCGCAGTGTTAGTCGATCCTTCTGGGATAGATGACGGATGGTGCGTCGGCCTTGGTGCGTGCAGTGTTCGCTGGTCGGGAAGCTGGGTAGCGGCGTGAAGCGAAGGCGCGAACAGGAGGACCGGTCGGTTGCGCGGCCGGTCAAGATGTGACGGTTGGTGGGCCGTGCGGACATGTGGCTGCTGACCCTCGCGTTGGCCACGATGGCCGGGGCCGTAGCGCTCCAGTCCGGCCAGGAGGTTCGGCTCGCCGACTTTGACGAGACCCAGGTCGCAGATTTGTTCGAGCGGCTGCAGAACGCCAGCTCCGGGCCGCTGGATGCGCTCGCGATTACCAACTGCTCGCTACGCGAGCTCAACGTCTCACTGGCCGGCCTCGAAGAGCTGCGCCGGCTTAACCTGTCGACCAACCGGTTCGCGGAAATCGACCACGCGCTTGGCGCCCTCACGCAGGCCGCCAACCTTTCGCACCTGGACCTTTCGGCCAATCAACTGACGACCGTCAACGCCGAAGCCTTCGTCGCGTTCAGTGGCCTGCTGTGGCTACGCCTCAGGAGCAACCGGATCGCCAAGGTCGATGAACGCGGCTTCGAGGGTCTCAACAGCTTGGAGGACCTCAACCTTGGAGACAATCGACTGGACACCCTTCCGAGCGGAGCTCTTGTGCCGTTGGATTCGCTTCAAAAGCTCGACCTCAGTGGTAACAAGCTCCAGGTGTTGGGCGCCAGCTGGTTCGAGACACTTACGCGACTCCGCGAGCTCGATGTTTCGCGGAACGGCTTGTCCAAAGCAGCTTCCGGGGTGCTGCAACCTTTGCCGGGTCTGTCGGTACTGAGACTGGCGGAAAATCCACTCCGCGAGAGAGACGTGTCTTTGCTGTTGGGCACAGGTCGACGCCTTGAGACTGTAGATGCTTCACGGACGGGTTTGGTTCGAGTGCCCGCCGCACTTACCAGATCGGTTAGAGCGTTACGTTTGGCAGGTAATAAACTTAAAGCCATTCGCTGCGGTGATCTTGACAGTTACCCGCTTTTGAGATTGCTCGATTTGTCTAACAACCGGCTTAGTATGGTCGAGGAGGATGCGCTCGGTAGATTAGAAGTTCTTGAAGAACTTGACATATCCGGCAACGTGCTGATTGGAGTTCCACGCAGTCTACCCAGCAGCCTCACCTCACTGGACCTTGCGAGAAATTATATCGGAGCTGTCAGGTTCAACGACCTCCAAGGTCTCTACAATTTGCGTAACCTTTCTCTCGACGGCAACGTGATCACTGTCATTGAGGAAGGCTCGTTTAGCCAGCTACCGGCGCTCCGATTACTGGACATTTCCTACAATCCTATTAAAACCATTACGGCAAACACGCTCAACGGTCCTAACGATCTTGCATTCCTGCGGATGTCTGGTTTAAATCAATTGCAAAATCAACATCAAGGCGACATGGCGTTCCCGGTGCCGGCACCAGAAAAACTTGTACTCCTCGACGTATCCCGTAGTCCCATTCTCGCGGCGCAATTTTTAACCGATGATGCAGCTCTCTCAGCCTGCAGAAGTCTTCAAATCCTCGACATAGGTAACGCCAATGTGTCCTCGATTCGGATGGATCTCACTTACGTGATGCCCCAGCTGCGCATCCTCGCGTTATCCGGCAACGATTGGAATTGCACATCAGATCAACTCTGGCTGTCCGACTGGCTGCGCCAACATTTAGAACCGATGCCTCGGGTACGCTGTTCCGCGCCGGATCAACTTGCCGGTAAATATCTCGCCGACCTGGTTGCCATCATGAGACCCCCAAGTACCTCTCTGCCAGCGGATTCAGTAACGTCTTCCACGGGTGTCACATCTACGACGCCAGTATCGCCCCAGCCTCTAACACCAACATCGACCCAGTTTACGACGTCAACATCGCTCCACACTACGACATCAACGTCCTTCCAACCTGCGACATCAACATCGTCCCAGTTCACGACGACAAAGTTACCCCCGTCTACAACATCGTTTCAGAAAACAACGCCAACACCGACTCAACCCATTCTGATAATCTCAACGTTGGGCCAGTCCAAAACAACCTCGGTCACAACCAGCGCAACTTCGACGTCCAGAGTGTCCAGTGAGCCCAAAGACTCTGAATCGTCAGCGGTGCTGACGTTCAAACGTGTGTTCTTGTCGGAGCCGTCGAAAGCAAGAGCGGTACCGAACTCGATTGGAAACACTGTGGCGCAAGAGCTTAATAGCAAAGTGACGGATCCTGGGGCGCGATTGGCTCCGGAGCCTTTGGTCGGGCCGCATCCAGGCATGCTGGTTTTGGCCGGCGCGGCGCTCGGTGTCGCCGCGGTGCTCACAGCGGTGCTTTCGCGACGGGCCGCCCGACGCGGTAGCGACGCTTATCACCGACACGAGAACATCGAGGTACACTCGCTGACCCCAACCACGGAGCTCTGGTGATCGGGCCCTCAGGACGACCAGTTTGTACAAAGAAGCGACGGTGGTTCTTCCGAGGGATCGCCCCAGTGACAATAATTACGTAACGATCGCATTGCGCGGTGAATTTTGCACGGCTTTCCCGGGGCGTTGGACTGTCGGTGCAAAACTGCCGGGACACCTGGGGATCATCGAGGTGCGCGCGTAGAATTGTTGCGCCCAGACGTGATTTCGCCGACCTGGCGGCGCGCCAATACGACGAACAGTGAACACAAAGAGTAGCGTAAAATTCGAGGCGGAGAGAAAAGAGAGTGCGAGAGTGGGTGGAAGAGCGAGAGTAAAAGACAGAGAAATTTGATGAGCATGAGAGTCGAAGGGGAAGAAGATGCAACAAAGACTAGATATTATCTTTCTTAAACTAACTTGTGTCAAAATAACGATGAAATAATAAAAAATGATGTACAAAGAACTCGGCCGTCGGAGTTTCATTCTTTCGCCTTGAACCCGTACGATTTTGTCACGTACCGCCGGGGGCAGCCTCCAAGATCAATTGCCGCCCGGGCGTAACGTCTGTTGTCACTTTTTTCCTCGCGCCATTTCATGCGGGATTAATTTCGTAATTGACTTCGTCGATCAAAAGCACGATCCTATTACAAACTCATTAAACGCCGAGCAGCAATTTGTGTAATTGCACCTACGCCGCCGATGCCTCGCGCTATAAAAAGGAGCGCCGTACGAAGCGCGCCGGCGAAATTGCAAGAATCACGTGCTTTGATAAAAATTCGATTGCTCCGCGCCGGATTTACAAGCTGCTCCCATTTCTTTTTGTCGCGCTGCATTCGCTTCCTTCTTTCTTCGTTTCACGGGAAACATTTTTCGTCTAATTTTCCAACGCGCTTTCGCACTTCGATTCCCGTCGGTTATTCGCTGCTCCGGAACGAAATAAATATCGCGCCGAGCAAATACACGCGGGAAATCGATCGCGCATTATTTTCTCGCGAGGAAGGAAATTCGCGCCGCCCGAGTAAATGGGATGAAATAGGGCACTCGAAAGATCAGCTGTTGGGAGATAAGAGACGCCGCGGCAGTTTGTGGATCGGGCTGATTGTTTGGTCTGGAGAAACGGGACAAGCTTGGAGTTTCGGGAAGAACACGGGGAGGATCGCGGGGGAAAGAAGGGGGGGGGGGAGCGGCTGCTGGTAGCAGCAACTCAGCGTCAGTATCTCTCGTGGTCATGATGGCACCGATCGATGCACCTACGGAGAAAATTTCTACATCCCAACTAGTTACATCTGTAAACGGCGACGCAAAAAACGCAATTCCCCTTACAACTGCGCTCCACTATTAGACAATAAACTTGATACGTACTTTTGCATACTTCATGCTGTGGTTGCTTCGTATAACGCTCGCCTTGATATTTTTGTTATAAACTGTTCACTTTGATCATGTATACGTAAAAAAAGCAACTTTTCCTCTCTCATTTAATCATTGAAAAATTGAAAGTAGTAATCGATTCTGTTCGATTTTTCCTTTTCAGTTTTTAATGATGTTTTATGAAGTGCTTTGTTAACAAGAATTTAACAAGGTTTTAACAACTGTTTTTCTCTGTTTCTGAAGTATTTGATAATACGTATAATTGAATTAAAAAGTACGTATTTTCAACGCGAAATTTAATTGTACACAATGGAAACGTAGTATCAAAAAGGGAGGTAAATGTAACAAAAAAGTTTTTGTTATGGTGGAATTATGATAAAGGTAGGTTGTATTACGCAGCATTGACCCTATATTACGTAGCGAGATTTTAAGTAAGGCTGTTTTGTAAATGACAAAATAATATCACGAAGCGTTATCGATTTGAATTCAAGAAATCAGATTTTGAATGAATACATACACGAGGAAGACAAATTAAATACAGCAGACTTGTGTTTGTTGATGTGTTTTCAAAAATGTAAATACTTGTGACATTAACAAACGACGAGGAAAGAGAAGCGACGGAAAAAACTGAAAGTGCTGATGAAATGTAATATAATCTGTGAAATTGGCGCAAATTGCAATTAGAATTTTCATCACTTTATATGCAAGAAGTTTGTGAATTTTTCCATTTTGCAACAAACTTCTTAACTTTGAAAAAAACTTTGATTTCTTGCAATTAAATTTACTTATCATGTAAACCTTAATATGCTTTAGCATAAACTATAACTTTGTAATTAATTTTTTAGAAAAAAAAGCTTTCAAATATATGTATATTTTTTTTAATTTTTGGTTTAAATAAACGTTTGGTATTGGACGAGGCTGCTGGAGGCAATCATTAAGGTTCGGCAGGTTTTAAAAGCCCGCTATACAGGGTTTTACCTCCCTCCCCGAACCCCTTGCTGTGATCCGGTATCTATGTTTCGCAAGCACGGACGAAACGGCTTTGCCCCGAAACGTCGAAACCCAATTCTCTGATCAAAGTCGTTCCAACTACCTTAACTCACGAAGAAATTCTGCGTCGAATAATTTGATTTTTTCGACAAATATTTGTTAAGCAAAATGATTGGCTTAATTTGTAAACGCGTGCGATTCGTTTTGATTTCGACGATCCGCTCGAACGCCTGTGATTATTTTTTTTCTTTTTATTTCGTAATTAATATTAACCAATCGCTGTTATCCTCTAATTAAACTTTAAAAATAACAAAGGCAACATATCGATTGACGAAATTTCAAATAAATCTCCAGCGATGCAAACAACCGGCTATCTTCGAAGCTTTACCAGTTTATCCGTAAGCAGCACTAAACAATATTATCAGTTTTGACGTTTTAGATGAAGAATAATAAAAATTTCAACCAAACGAGCTCATAGTTATCACACCCCCCTCCCCTGCGGCTTTAATTTTACTTCGCATGCTTATTCGATTGTAGCGTAATCTTCGTTGCCACTGTTGTTTATTTACACGTTTTAAGTCTTCGCGCGCGGATGTTATATCGATTTCTCGCATTAAGTCATTTATACGAGACAAATGCAACAACGTAATATATAAACATGCGAAATGTAATTACCGTGTAATTGCCTTTACATCGTTTAGTTGTAGCGCTTAAAACGAATCATTTCGATAACGCGTAGATTGGCCCGCTAATAAATCTCGATATACAACTACACACGCAGAAATAAATGCATGGAACAATACAATGTCGTGTAAAAAGTTTGTATTAAATCAAATCTAATTTTCTATGATTTAATTTCTCTTATCTTTTTATTTCGACTGTAACGTCGTTCGCTTGTTAAACTTCTAATGTTACTAATATATTTTTGCGAAACCCACAAAAATGAGAATTATGGCGGAGTATTGAATTATCTTAAGTGTGGCGAGGAAAAAGTACGGCAGTTAAATCCTGAGTCTGCTCGTTGCGGAAATTTGTCAAGAAAGGAGTCTGCTGTTGGGCAAAAAAGGTGGTACAAAATAAATTTGTATCGGAAATTGCGGCCGCAAAAAAACACGAGTCGGGTACTGCGATGTCAATAACGTTGTCGGATATATTCGTGAATTTGCATAAAATGAATATTATTAACGTCCTCGTGATTGATGCGATGTAAATATTACGCAAATAACATTTTATTTGAAGCTTTCAGGTGGAACGGTATTCGTTATGCGTGAAATATTTCTAGAAATAATCAAGAGCATTTCGGTAATTTCCTCCGTATGAATAAACTTGCGCGTGTTAATTCACTGTTTCTAAATGAGACCCTGCGTTTAATAAGTGAATTCAATTTTTTATTAGCATAATGTAAAGAGAAATAAAATGTCATTTTTATACCGTGGAAACCCATTCGTTTCAAAAATATATTTGCATTAGTTGAAAATTATAGATGCATAAATTTTACAACAGAATGAAAGCGTTAAAACTTTCTTAACTGTGCTATAAAAATGCAATTTTCATTATAATGCACGAATGTCTTATTGTGAATACAAAACGCATTTCGGGATGGCGAGAAATATTTCTCCGTAACGGTTTTCGCAAAAAAGTACACTCTTTTAATCAACAATTACCGTAATTATCATAAACAATCGCTTATCGTCCAACAAAATGGACCGCTCGTAAAGGAGTGTTGAATCTCGTAAGCGTTAATTGTGGGAATAATGATATCGCCGTTTTAAATCCCACGCCCATCATGGGCGTGATATCCAGCGTAATAGCCCAACGCGTATTTTGAGAAACAAAATACCCCGAATTGATGAATTAATTCGCGTAAAGCATTCTCGAGCGAAACTAACGATCGTAATCGACTTCCGAATGAATCTTTTTCTTTCTTTTTTTGTTCATTTTTTTAAAATAGATTTCACTGCTAAAATTTAAATTTTATTAATTTTAACAATAATTTTAGTGACTGAATAAATATAATTAATCTAAAATTCAATTTGCCCGTTGAATTGATCTAAATAACTTTTCGTATTATTGACACAGCAATATAATTTATTACCAAATAATTTACAAACACAAATAAAAATATTTTGCAATACGAACGTTATTTTTAAACTGATGTATTAGCTAAGAAAGGAGTGGAAATATGTTTAGACGCTTGAGTACCTTCTTCACGTAAATCTTGTTTTTACGTTATAAATAATACCACTAGTTTGCAAATAAATTGCGTTTCAATATATTTATTCGACTAATGCAGTAAAATCTATACTGAGAACAAATTTACTGCACGGATAAAAATGTATATATTCATTTCTCTGAAGTAGATAAAATATTTAGCTGATATTGGCAAAACATTGATCAAATATAGTCAATAGAATTATTTAAAAGCGACAAAGGAAATAACTGAGAGATATTAAAGAAAGTTCGAACTTATTAATGTCTTTAACTGAGTCTAACACATTAATTATAAAATCGTCAATTAATTTAATTTTTCTGATTTATGTAAATGTGGAATGTGAGCTTAAAGAAAAATTATCGCGTGTCCAGATAAAAACTTACATATCAATTTACTACATAAATTGTAGTCAATCTTGAATATGAATTATTGTATTTTTGTAAATTACTTTTTTCTCAGAGTATAAGAAACAATAAATACTCTCAAAATTAAATAACATCAAATTAAATATTGCATCAATGTAAGGGAAATTCCAACTGAATAAATTTCAACGTAAGCATCATAACATGATGTCATATGACACAACCATCCTATCAACATAAACATCAGTTGTTCTAATCTGTTAAAGCAACACATTTTCATCTTCCTTCAGCACTGTATCCTTCCTTCCCCTATAAGTAATCCAGAAATGCAATAATCTGTAATCGGAACTGCAAAGCCCAATAAACATACCAAGACTACGCAAAATGGAAATCATCTTAACCGAAGCTTCTCCACTTTGGCTCAAGTGAACTGCACTGAGAACGCAAGCAATTCGAGGGCTCGCGAGCGATTCGTTCGCGCGCGGCGCATCCCGACTGAATCGCGCTCGGGATTAAATATCAATTACGAGCAAATTACAGCCGCTAATAAACCCGCGGAAAATGAAAAGCTTGCCGTGCCGAGTGGCACACGCGCGCCTCCGCGCCGGCGCAACAACGTTAACGTAACTTCGTAATTTTGATACAGGCACGATGGCATTTCGCCGGCTTTTCAGCGCAACAATCGAATCAACTCCTCAAACGGCTCCGTAACAAAAGGCGAACGAAACGAAATCACTTAATTATAACGACTTCAATGAACTTGCCTCCCTTTCCCACTGTTTTCTTTTAAGCCCGTTCCCCTGCGGCGCCGTCATTTTTGTCGCCCTTCTTTTTCCACCGTAATTACACTTTGTTGTTCTTGTCGCGAGTTTCGAGCGCCAGGGAGGGGGGCGGAGATCCGGCTAGTTTTGCCCTTTTCATGTCGATTTTGCGTTGCCTTTCGTTTCAAAGTAGATCAATGCGTGCGAGCCACTCGACGCCAAGTCAGGCGAGACGCTCGACTTTGCCGAGAAGTGTAATGAAGGAGCCGGCGATTATTATTTCCCCGAGTGGAAAGACAAAGGCGAAGGGTGCGTAATTCCGAGGTCGCGAAGAAATCGCGGAAAATGTAATGAAAGCGGTCGTGCAACGATTTCCGAAACGAAAGCCTTTCTCCTGCGGGACGGACCTTTGTGCTTGTTTAACAATTACGCCTTATTTGCCGTTCTTTCATATTGTCGTGCATAAGTGTAATTTTGGTTGCGCTTAATGAAGACCGAATTTATCGAGGTTGTTTGGTATATATAATATTATTCTGTGTAAAAGGAGAATTATTTAAAAAAAAAAAAAACTGATTCTCAAATGAGTAGGTGGATCTGACAGATCCAACTGAAAAAGACGATAAACGAATATAAGAAAAATAATGAAGATCGTATTCGTATCTGAAGATTAATAATGGTCAATTTTATTAAGAAAGAAACTAGTTTAAAAAAACTTCGTTTCATAAATAATATCATATAGTAATAGTGAATTCTAATTATTTTTACATTATTCATAAATATAAAATTTTGTCTTTGTGCAGAGACATCAATTTGTGGAATGAATTTTGTCTGATTTGCGAAAATTTCGAGTCACTTTAATTTCAATGAGAACGTGTATTTTAAAAAGTAAATTAAAAAAAAAAAAAGAAAATAAAAATGATTACCTTACCTCGGTTAATGAAAAATTTTGAAACGAAAATATTTCGAGTTCAAAGATCGACTTCCTTTTGAGATTAACGAAAGAATTACATTTCAAAGCCAACGCACTTGACACAATTTCACTGTGAAAAAAAGCAGCGAAAACAAAGCAAAATCCCCGCTTTCGAGAGTTAATTACATGCTATTATATCGACGTAACAGTATCTTCACATAATTTTAGTTAATTATCGCACTTGAAAGTTTGGCTCGTGCAAGATTTTCATTGAACAAATGTGAAAGGAGGACGGAATTAGTTATTAAAAAACCGCGAGTCGCACAAAGCAGCGAAACTGGTTTGTGATAAAAACTCATCTCGGCGAGGGAAAAAGAAAAAGAAGATAAAGTGATTTCGTAAAAGAGTCAACTCGCTGCAACTGACATTTACAGTTGACAAAATTACAAACTTAATTTACAGCTCATAACGAAAAGTGTTTTACATTAGAATGATTTTCCAGACGTTGTTTGGAAGCGATGGAAAATATCGTTGCCGGGTACACGACGGCGCGATGCTGCACGATCGCTCGAGAACATAGACTTATCCTTAAAAGATTACATTAAAATTGATCTTACGCTAAATTTACATTATCCGATGCTGAATCTTCCGGGCTCGAAGTATATTGAATTGGTAAGTGTAACTTGCTGATTCGAAGCGAGATTCAATTTGATGTTATTTTAACATATAATTTTTCTATTCGCTCCAATCTAAGTGTAAAATTTAAAATCTATCTCCATAATTTCAATAATGCTTGATGCGATCGGCCAATTTCCATCCATTAGACAGATCCTTCGCGAGTTATTATTGATAACTATTCGATCATTTCGTATTAATTTGCGAATTATTTAAACCGTTATTTGCCAGGTTTGTTGAGAATAGTATTTGACGACGGTACGAAACTTGCGGAATTGAAATGTCAGCTGCTACAAATTGACAACGCAATAAAGTTTCGCCGGGGAGAAATGAAAAGAGCATGTATTAATTTTTCAAGTTCTTCCACTATTCGCACCGAAATAGATAACATTAACACAGAAAGGACGAGTCAAAAAGTAACTCAAATGAAAGCCAAAGACAAATCGCAACTGCGCAGAAACAGCACCGAGATACGAAATAGGAAAATAAATTTACTTCGATCATAGTACATTCTTTACTACAATCGATATCAATTTCCGATTAAAATCCCGATTCGTATTAAATCACATTATTCTAAAACCGCTACTTTCAAATCAAGACGAAAATTTATTTTAAGAACTTCATAACAAGATCAAAATTAATTTTAATAAAGATAACAATGTTCTTACAACTCTCCCAAATACGACCTTCTACTTGACTAGCGCAGTCCCGGATTTTCCACATTAATAAAACATTAAAGAAAGGTCCGAAAAATTCCGTAAGGAGTCGAATTCGCTTCATCCCTACAACTTCTTTATCCTTCAACTTTTCTCCCGGAAATCGATCTCTTCTTTTCACCTAAACATCGCGCTCGCGTTCCAAATCGCCCGGCGCATTTACATCGTCGAAACGCTTTGAAACATTGATAAAATGACGGCGAGCGGGGCAACAAGGGGGGGTTGGGGCGAGGGGAGGGGGCGAGGTCGATTCATCGTCCGAGAAAGTCGGCTAATTAAAAAGTTTAATGCACCGCGGCCGCGTCGGTTTATCGGCAACGAGGATCCGCGTTTATTCGACGGATATGAAGAAAAACTGATCGCGGCTGAGAAGCCCGGCGACGACAAAAAAGCCGAGCCGGGAATATGCCGAAGCATCCGCCTCGTGGCAATAACTTGCAATAACATTTAATAAAGTTCCTCTCCGCGTTTTCGTCTTTGAGTTGCAAGCGTTCGCGGCTGTTTTTGCTCGCGTCTTCCCGAAGGGCACTATAAGCTCTTTGCCACGAGCCGTAAGATACAGTCCGTCTATACCCCGTTTCCTTTTTCCTTTTTCCACCTGCCTTCCGACCGTCTCCTTTTTTCGCGACATTTTTTACATCTCGGGCATCGCCCCGCGCCCCGCCGACCCCCGAGCCCTCATCTTTTATCCGTTTTTCATAACCGGAGTCAAGTCGCCGGCCACCCTCGCGCAACCATCGTTTAATTAACGCGCCGAGTTTACTTTTTCCGTCTCCCCACCACCGTTCCTGCCCCCACTCCTCTTTTCCACCGTTTGTTTGCTTTCTTTTTTTTTCGTAAATGCCCGGCATATCTGTTGATATAATTTACGATTCGTCAAAGTCAAAAGAACGAAATGGATGACGGCACAAAGATCGTCGCCCGGATATAATTTAGCTACGCGAAGTGCGCAGCTTTTCATAATTAAGGGATGACAAATTATTTATCCAACTCGGCGCCGCCTGTTGCCACGCGGGCTCTCGACTTCAATCGCACAGAAATAACGAATCCGCCAAATATTTGCCGGTTGCGCTCGCGATTTCGGATGCTTTATTCAATTATTTTACTTCGCAGACTTCGCCGTTCGGCGGCGCACGCAAGCTGGCGACAACTCAATTACCGTTCTTAAAACGCCGAGCCCGGGGTGCTAATTCGGTCTCGCATAACCGTGAGATTCGAAAACAATGCGACTGATTCGCGGCTGTCAAAAGTTGGTCCCCCGACTCGTCGCCGGGTATAGAAACGCCGAAGAAAGTCGTCTTGTGTACAGTATAGAGAGACATTTCGTCGACGTGAATTTCATGATGAAACTGAGAAATGAAAATTCCTGGAAAATGATATAACCTGGATAATTTCATGCATCGATAATACGTAACCCTGTTATGTCGACATTATTTTACAGCGACGTGAAAGTGAACAACAATTCATGTTAAAAGGAAGTGTAACTAATGAAAGTCATTAAAAATCCAATCACCGGGTAAATGTAATTGGTAATGGCCTGTTGAAAAAAGGCGCTCTTCTATGCAACATACATCTTTCTTTTTAATAAAGTATTTTAAAGCATTTTTGAACATTTCGAGATACACTTTGCTTGTGTTTCATTAATTTAATAAAAGGCGACAGACTCGGACGGAACACCGACTAATTTCGGGGATAATAGTGCCTCGCGAAGAAAACACGAATAATCAGGCATTGTGACGGAAGATGAAATTATTTATTCATACGCTCAAAATAAGTGACATTTCAATTTACACGCCGGGCAATTCGCGTTCAGGCAGTGCATTCATTCGAACGCGCTCCACGATATTCAATACTTTTTACAGACGCTTTAATATACGCCACTTCTTTGACGGGATCCTGAATACAAATTTTAATGAATGGCACTTGGTGTGATCCTTTACGCAGAAAACTCTGGGCCTTCGTAATAACATACTTGCACGTGGTTGCAAAGAGGGAAAAAAGTGTCCTCGGGTGCGGTTTTAATTTCAATGATTTTTTTTTTGTTTTTTTTTTTTTTGTTTTTTTTTGAGTTAACAAGCAGATTTGAGTCTACGGAGAATGTCGTGTCAACGGCTTTGTTGCGGAATTCAAATTTAAATGTTTGCGAAATTAAAGTGAAATGATTTTGGTTTGTGTTTGTATTAAGAAGTAAGTAATTGAATGTTTTGCAAAACGTTGGATAATAAAAGTTCGCAAGATAAACTGCTCGGATTGTTTTACATGAATCTTATTATAAAATAAAACTTTTATTTCTTGAAAGTAATACTCTGAATTCCTCGGATACCTTACTTTTCCATTTAAAATATTGTGAATACATCAAGCTACTATATGCAAAACATTAACATTTTCGTTCACGTACTTTTCTGTTTTATCTATTTCATAAGTAAAACGTCAATCATTATTTTGCGAGGGTGTTAGTGTTTATATTTTGTTTCCAAAAGTAATACATATTGAATAAAAGATTTGTTGCGAATTCGTTTGAAACGTAATAGACATTATTTAGAGAATGAACGATCGATATCTTCGAGCTAAAATAAATTTAGAATAAAACAATGTCGTGTTTAAATTATGCGCGAATTTATATGAAAATAATGGAATAATTTACAGACGAATTTAGAAGCTATATGATTAACATGACATATTATACTTTGCGACACAACTTTTGCAAATAGAAACAGGATTCCCATCGAATTCGATTTGTAGAAAATGCGTTGAATTACATAGAGACAACTTATTTGCATTTTCAGTATATTTCAATTAAAGTATTTAAATAATTTACCGAGCTATTATAAAGAAGAAGAAAAAAAGAGAAAAAAGAGTGAAAGCCACGCGACAAACTCGGTAGACATTTTTAATAACTTTGTCCCGGACAACTTTTCGCGCGGCACAATTTATCAGGCGTCTGAAATCGGAAGCGTCGGTGCAAAGCACGTCTCCGTATGTAAATTAAAAAGAAAAATGAAAGCGCGAAGGAAGGAGCATCGAGAGACGGGCGAAATAAAATGCGAAATACAGAGGCTTCTCGAGCGCGTCACTAGGATTTCTTAGCCGTCGGCGAGAACGTGGGTGCCAAGAAAAGTCGCGAATGCTTGAATTTAGCGGATCCGCGCCAACGCGATGAAATTAAGAGGAACAATTTAATGAACATATAATGTTTTATGCATGAATGATTATATATTCATAAATAATTCATGCATTCATGAAATTTGCATTTTTGATTATATCGAATAAAAAAAGTTCATTTTTAACTATTTTATACAAAACATTTATCATTTATATTAAAAATTATAATTATTTGTTGCATGCATAATAATCAAATGTAATATCTCAGAAAAAAAAAGAAATACGTATTTCATAAATATCCCACACTTTCAACGTAAAATATGGTTGCACTGCAAAAATCTAATAGTAAATATACAAATAAGAAGTATAATTTCTGATACAGTTTTATGATTTAAGCAACAATTTTTGCTATTTAGTTTTGTCAATTGTTACTAAATCATTTTTAAAAATACACGTTTTTAAATTATTTTTATTGTGCGTGTAGCGCAATAATTGATAATTAAATTTATATTAAAAAATGAATAAATGTACTTTCGTTAAGCTCGTTGAATGAAACAAGCAAACAATGCCGTCTTATTCGAACGGGCTTAAGTTCAACGGCGGCTTTGTTATCATCGGGTCATTGTGACGGCCTTTTTCCGACCGCTCGAACAAGCCGGGCTAAATCACAAGGCAAATCGCACAGTCAATTCTAGCCCGATGATAACAGAAGTACGTATCTTCAGCAATTGCGAGGCAACGTAATGCCAAAGGCTACGGTGCACGGACAAAGAATTTAACACTTAAAGATATTAAACGAGCAGCTTTTGAGAGGCTTTTTGTGCAACTTTTCCTCCGGCTCGCGTGCGTCGGCGATTGTTTGATTTATAATTCAAACATTCAACAATAGATGAACATAACGAAAAATGTAACAAGCAAAGCAATTGTCTTATGCTTCTTAATCAGAAGGCAGCCAAATTTAAAACGGAATTCAAAGTAAATGTGTATTCTAATTCAGTGGAGCGTTTGTTAATTTTCAAATTGATAAATTGAAAAATAGGTAAAAAATAACTTATTTGTAAATCAAAAAAATCCATCCAATAATTTGAGAACGTAAATCTTTGTTATGATAAGCAAAATACAAAACTTTTAAAAGTACTGCCAATGTAATACGAGTTTTCATAAAATCAACCAATTACAACAAATTGTCAATTACCTTCATTCAATTAACGTAATCTAATTTAATACACATGAAACATTTTATATTTCTAAAAACTATACGAGTGGGATAATCAATCAGTAATTTGGTTAAAATCGAATTCTACAGGTAAAAATGTATAAAAACTCATTTTCAATACAAAAATAAACCGATAATAAACCAACAATCAAAAACAAAAAAAACAATCGTTGTTTTTCCACGAACATCAACGAAGCAAAACAAAAGTAATCCCAACATAAATTATTTGAATAAAAACAATGGCGATCGAGTTCGTTCATTTTTTTCAATTCTCTTTCAACTTATAATTAACAACAAACTAAATTACAATAAAATTCTGTAGACATAACAAAGTTACAGTCATCGTGCTCAATTCAGGAACGTCATAGTAAACCGTATAACTCTATTTCTCGGATATTTGTACATTTTAAACGTAAACTAATTACTCAAAAAAAAAAAAAAAAAAAAAAAAAAGAAAGTTGAAACGTCCCCTGAACATTGCTCTCTCGTCACCATAAATGCTCGCACTCATCGTCAAACATTAATTCAATCGACTTGAACCTTTCCCCCGTGCTTTGCCTCCTCTTAAAAAAGTGCAACGTTCAATGCAATTATTTTTAACGTTATGTAAGTTATATCGATGGTGTAAAAGTGTCTCGCCCGTAATACTGCTACGGGGCAGTTAAGGGTGGTATACAATATCACAGGAAAACCGTCTCAAGTTACACGACTGCCGCCGCGCCATCTTTTTCAGCCGGACGAACCATTTTCATATGACACGAGCTTGTTCCTTTTTTCCCTCCGTTCCCCCTTTCATCAAAATAATTGCATCACCGTCATCGGCCGTTCCATTATGAACGATCGAGGGTGCGCGCAACGTCGCTCTATAATTTATTGCAATTTGAATGCTAATTTATTGCCCGCGGAAATGGATTGCGTGTGTTAACGTTTGTAGAAAAACAATGAACGAAACGAACGAATGTTGCACCGGGCAACATTGTTTTGCATAAAAGCGGGGTGCGAATGCGATTGTGGCCTGCGTCTCCTCGACTCAACGTCTCGCCAATTAAATAGCTCGTTCCTCTTTCTGAACCCCCTCCCCTCTTTTCCTTCATTACTTTGTTTTTTATCATTCAGTCAAACCCCCTTTCGAAATCACGAGAAAGTTTCTCTTGACAGTATCGAAAAGTGACGACGAGAGTAAGTTGAATTCAAAACGAACGAGAGATTATGATTTGTCTGGCCTGACACAAAATCAATGCCGATCTGTCAATAACGAAACCATCTATCGACACCTTGCGGTACTAAAATATTTCGCATCGCACGTTGTACTGTGTACAATGCACGTTACTCCGACTTAACACGTTTTATAACAAAATTTCGTTTTTCTTCTTTTCAATAATTTTTTATGCAAATATGTAAATAAAGTTATGGATATACCCAGATGATGTTTCAATGTGTAGATATATCGAAAAAAATGCCCGTGCAAAAAGAAAAGTGTGCTTTTATGGTACATACATACATGCATATACCCTTTCATATACATAAACACTCTAGATATTCCAAAATAAACGAAAATTATATTCAGTGTGCAGTTCATGAAAAAGCTATAACGAAGTGATAATTAAATGTAAAATTTCGCTAAAAACAGTGCCGCAATGCACAAGTTGATACACGCGCGACACGAAATTCGATTAATTAATATTAATATCTAGCGATCGATAAAGTTTCGCAAAATTTGTCGTTAAATTTGATAAACTCAAATATTAAATTTACTTGCCGTCTGTTTGTGTGATAACTGACGTGTAACGTGGAGAGATTAAATGTGCAGCGTTTAATCTTTACATCGCTTTTGGCTTTCGTTAATGACGTGTCGCGCAAATTCAAGAAAAAAAAAAAAAAAAAAAAAAAACAACAATTTTTAAACGGAAACAAACACGAAAGCAGAAATCAAATCGCGTAGTCAATTGAGTCGTTGGCGAAATCCCTTTCGTCGAAATGTCGGAATAAACAAGGTTTTGAACGCATTCCTAAGCACGTTTATCCATTCGAGGCAAGTCTCGCAAAGTAGTGAGCTTTACAAAGGAAGTGCTCGAAGATGGCGAGGCGGTCGATGAAAATGGAGCGGATCCTTTTTGCGGGACGACCTTTAAGTAAGGATACGAAATGAAGAAACGAAGCGGGCCACAACAATTCGCGGCAGCCTGATTTGCATGGGTAGCGTTCAACGGTTCGGAAACTTTCAATTCGACCACGTACGTTGATCGCGCTAGCTTAGTTGAGATTTGTCGGCGGCGTAAAGAAGAGCGACCGAAAGGCGAGGGGGGTTCACGGGGCAACGGGGGGGCCGAGCTAAGGATAAGCCCGGCGAATTTGCGCGCCCGAGAGTTAATAACCAATTACAATGTTCCCGGGGACCCGAACCCAGGCGAAATATTTTACCGCTATTGGCTGCTTCTAATGCAAATTGAAAAGTGATACGCGAGAAAAATGACGGCGAATTTTCGCGCGATTAATAGGGCCGAAACGTTACCGGCGATGTTAATGCAATGGCTTCTCGAAAACATTTCAGTTTTTTTTCCTTCTCTTTTTCAGAAATTGTACGTTCATTTTCCACGAACAACCGCAATAAAAAGATTGAATTAATGT
Source organism: Aradophagus sp. ZL-2020 (assembly GCA_022817685.1). Classification (NCBI taxonomy): domain Eukaryota; kingdom Metazoa; phylum Arthropoda; class Insecta; order Hymenoptera; family Scelionidae; genus Aradophagus; species Aradophagus sp. ZL-2020. Next base: position 40,625 of record JABFOV010000256.1, read on the forward strand.
GAAGGCAAAATTAAAATAACAAATGAATGTATACTAAAAGTGAGAAGTTGTAAAAAATTTCATTTAATTTTTAATTAATTATTATAATTTTATCTTTTAATGTTTAACATCTTGTAATTTTTAAACTAGAAATTGTGTATAAAAATTGTTTTTTCAATGTTCAACTATTAAATTCAAATTTACGCCATTCATATAATCACGATTGGTTGTTTAAAATACAAAGCTAGATTCGATTAGTTTTTATTACTACCAAATTTACTGAAAATCAATAGTCATTATTTCAACTAATCTAAAAATGTGATTGAAAGATGATTCCGAAAATAATGCCGACGAATTTCATTTGCCCCCGTTAGTTAAATTATTATTATTGTACCATCGAATTAAATTAGATCAAAATTGAGAATATTATTAGCGTAACCAACCCGCGGGCACGAATCAGCCCAGGCAAATGTCGAGAATTGATAATAAAATTAATTGCGGTGTAAAAACATTTACTCTTGTGGCCCAATCCCGGCATCTCGCTAAGTCAACGTAATTGGACAAAAATTACGACGCGCAGCGCCATTGTTGGCGATGGCAAAAAAATTATAAATATGTAACATATGCTTCATATATGTTACATGTATCATCATAAATACAAAATGAATATGTTCTAATTCATCACTCACAAGAAAATGTTCTTCATTAAAAAATTCCAAAGTATTGCCATTCTATCACTTAATATTCTTTGTGTCACTCAAAACAATATGAATGTAAATTATTCTAATTATTTTAACAAAGATAAATTATACATTGACCATTAAATTTGCTCTCCAGCCTATGTATCTTTTTTATGAGAGATCTGTACAACCTGTGTAAAAAGGAACATATATGTTAAATGTGTGACATGTATAAATTTTCCCACAGGAAAGTACTTATTTGGAAAAATAGGAAATTGGAGTGTAATAGTTAAGGATTGTAATTACGAGTTGCTCATATATGAGCGTTTTCGTAAATGAAATTATGCGTACACAATAGTGTAGGTATGAAAACTCTAGGTAGACACAACATATATACAAACATACATGGCTAGATGTATACAATTTTTGGCTCGACTATAGACCATGACTTATTATAATAGAGAGGCCGTGCTCTAATGTAAAACCGATTTCTCAAAGCTCGCCGCTTTATCGGCGAACGACGCATAATATATAACGATGGCAATCGAAGCGCATTATGCCGCGTATGAAAATGTACGGAACGATGATACCGAAAAATTTGAATAAGAATTTCATAAACGATTTAGTGAACGAAAGTATAAATTTACGTTGGGCACACTTAATATATCAAAGAAGATTACGCCGGGAAATAAGATCTCGGGAATTATTTCCCGGTAAACGTTTTTATCGTGCATATTGAAGTGGCGCACGTGTGTGGAAGGAGAAACAAGCGATGATAAATAAAGATGCGCGCGCCGAGAAAATTGAGTCGTCATTTTTGCCAGTCAAGTCGGGTTGCGAAATTAATAATCGAAGTGATCCAGCTAAGCGAATAGAGCTTAATAAAATTTCATATTTTCTTCCTACGTTTTCATGGGAATTGAAATTAAACCTCGCATTTGTGCAAAATTTTGACGTAAAGAACATTAGATATGTATAATAAAAGTAAATTTTTCAGAGTCAAAGGTTTAATTAGATTTAATTAACGAATTCCAGTTCACGCGAATTTCTTGAGCTTGTATTGTATAAAAAAAATTTTTTTCATAATAATAATAAAAAAAACGTTAGTAATTAAACTTATTTCTGTTCTCAATTAAAACCCACGAACGAACTAAAATGAGTCTTAAAATCATGCCCGAATATGTTTTTTTTTAAAAACATTATTTCGCATTACAAAATGCATGAACATGGCCAATTCGTTCGTAAAAAACAAATTACCAATTTTAGCTATTTTCATGTTTATCGAACGACCTCAAAGTGGTAACGGAAATAAGTCTTATTATTATAACACTCATTTTATTTCGTTCAAGATATAAAAGAAAAAAAACTCGCTTTGTCTCGCAGACTCGAAAACTTGGTACAAACACAAATATTGACTCGATACGATTTCAAAGTATAATTACACTTGACGGAAACAACATTTCAATGATAATGCGCGCAACTTTTTTGCCGCTTCACGAGAAGCTATGAAATTAATAAACGGGATGTTTCTTTGAATAAATAACGAAGATTTTTTGAAAAGCGTACGTTTAGGTAGACAAAACATGTCAGTTTCCTTGACACACGTACGTATATTAACACTCTCGGTAGTCGCCCCGAGGGGCGGAAACGGGAGGGTGGCAGGAGGGGGGCATGCGATTAACATAAGCGAGCATGAAATGAAGAACCAAAACACGGCCAAGCCGCAAAAAAGCCGCGCTCTTTTTGCCCTCTTTTTGCCGCAATATCGCGTGGAATTAAAATGCATTCAAATTTGCCTCTCGCAGTGAACATTCATACGAATGCAAAACATCCCATATACACATATTTGTCGAATCGAGGCGAGTCTCGCGTCCGTGACATTGCTTACCGCGTTACGGTGTAAGTCTGCACTCCAACACACAACTGCCGTGTTCTTTCATTCGGATATTACAAGCCGGACATGTAATTCACTGCACCCGAGACCAAAGTATTACTAGCTTAAGCTTTATGAATATGATATATGAATGAATAAATGTACATGGACATCGAAACGATTTTGTTTTTCAATTGCAATCAATGTATTAGGAAGCTCGGGACGAATTTCCGTGATAAGTGGGAAACAAATCCAAGTTTTTTTGCAAAACGGTTTTTGTGGTGTTTTGAGTCAGTAATATAAAGTGTAATGTTTTCCATGTCATTTGAAGTAGGATATATTCAAAGGACATATTTTAAGACACTTTTTACAGTGATTGTTATTACGAAATCATTATGAATGTTTAAAAATCAATGTTTTCATAAAACAAACTGAATGAATTTTTCTCTCGCTCTATCTACGCTTTTCATGATTACCACCAACGGTCTAAGAGTCTCAAACCCTTTGCTAATTTAGCGACCCAGTTAACTCTCAGCCAAGCAACTTGACTCAAATCTTCATTTCAATCAAAAATTAATCATCCAATCGGACCTAGTCGTACACGAATTAAGGTCATTATCAAGATCAAACAGAAACACTACGCGGATATCCTATTCCTCCCTCACAGCATCTCCTTTCGAATTCAAAGCCAGATCAGACCCCTCGCCAAAGCGGTCTGAGGATCCATTGCGACTCGCGCGAAAATATTAACGGCCTAAACCTTTGAATCCAAAATGATTTACACAAATACCTACGATTCCGACGGGTCCGTTAAGAACCCCCCGTCTACCCCCCGGCTTATTGAAACGATGAAATATAAAAGAGAAGCCGTAGATGGCGCCCCGGACTTGCCTCCTTTATGGACAGCTCGAAATCCGTCCCTTATCAGCCCGCCTGATAACGTCACAGATTGAGGGGCTGGACGGGAAACCGGGGATACCAGAGAAGGAGCGATTTTTTCGGCGGGGGAAGGACCGAGCCGGCCGGGCACGCGAAAACGACGCTTCGGATACAATATAAATGATCCCGTCTGCCGTGCTGCCGGTTTCGACCTCCCCGCCCCCTGCGCCACCCCCGCACCTGACCCGAACCGCCGCAACGCGGCCCGGCCGCCCTCTCGGCGTCATTCCGCGATTCGCATTTACATATCTGTATTATTCAAGCACGGCTGTTATTCAATTTCTACGCAAGTTACAAATGCATTATTATTTCACTGTCGTGTTGCGTTTGCATAGTTCAACATACTGCGCGGCGTCAGCTCGCATCTTTGCTTATTGAGCGTTTCATAACGCTCGATTCTATCGATCGCGCGACCGTTCGGCATTTATGATTCAACGCCGGGCGCCCATTTTTATTTGCCTCCGACGTTTTTTCCGATCTCCCCTCCCCATTGTAAAACTCTTTGCATTTTCCCCCTTTTTCGTTTGGCTCTTTTTTTTTTTTTTTTTTTTTTTTAATTTTTTTCTTTTTATATATGACTTTTTTGGTCTTGTATTGCTGGCCCATAGAAAGAAAAAACACCCGAACCGTGACGAGAACGGTGAGTCTTTCATTCACGACCGTCCGCCCTCTACCTACGTCTCCCACACAACCCGACCTGCTGGTTGCGGAGAAGATGCTTAATACGCTCGGCAAGTTAGTCAAGGACTGGTTCAGATCTGAGCCACATTGTGT
>JABFOV010000257.1:0-44766 GCA_022817685.1 Aradophagus sp. ZL-2020
ATTATATACATACATATATATGTATATATAAGAATTAAATTATAAGAGTGAAAAGTTGCTCTTAAAAATAGTTTTCAAAAAGACATTCATTTTAAGGAAGAAGCTGTTAAAGATAATTATGTTAAGTTTCCGAGTGAATTTTAAAAATGATTTTTACGATTAAAAATTTAAGTGGACAATTCGTTGTAATTGAGGCACGAAGGACGATGAGCATTTGACTTTAATTTTATTTTTTATTCAGTAATTCTTTTTATTATTATTCTTATTATTATGTTTATCATACTGAAAATAAATTCTTGTCTCAAAACGTATGTATGATAATTGAACGAAACCTTGCAACTTTCTTTATCAAATTTGTATATTGAAGTAAAACAAAATCCATTCTTAATTTGTCTACTTTACATTTCCAACAAAAAATTTCTTCTTTTGTCCTTAAAATTTACTACTTTGCTTCCTTAAAAAAACAATTCTTAAATTTGCTTGTCCGAATATCAATTGTCCCATTCGTTCCAACAGTCGAATCGTGCCGCACGTGACATCGTCCGTTTCGCATAGCGCTCGCAATCGGTTCGTGATTCGGGACGGAAAAGGGTGCGCGAGTTCCCGATGTAATTGCCTGAAAGTTGTAATAAGGCAGGAGGTTGGCTTGGACGTTGACGCGCGCCTTTCCCGAGTCGCCGACAAGCTTCTTCATCCTCCGGCTGACTAGAAATTAGAGCAACAAAAATAGTGCCTCCTCGTGACTCATCCGCTAAGGCCGTTGCACCGCCTTTATCTCGTCGCCTTTATCCCTTTTATCAATAAAGTGAACCGCTCATTGATTTCAGCCTGATTTACACCTTTCGTTACGTTGCAGTATTCGGTGATTTACTAGTAGAAATTCACGTTTTTTTTAACAGTTTCTATTGGGACTGGAACAAATAATGAATGGATTTGTTTGTGAAAATAAGATGATATAAGAATAAAGATCTGTATTTATAAAATAAAAAGTTGAATTTAAAATATTAAATTTAAGTTAGTACATGTTTTAGCATATCTTAACATTATAATTAGAAGAAAAATTAAAAATCAATGTTTTGGATTGAAATTAGAATTTAATTCAGCAAAGTAAATAATTTGTTAAATTTAAAAACAATTATTTATTATTCATTGGCTGTTTTAAAATCACATCCATTGAATCATCATGATTCCAAATAAATTTCATTATTACATGTCATATTTCAAATCAACATTTTCTACATTATAAATTAATTTAATCGTCAACGAAACTAGAAATACCGAGTTGCAAAATTGAAAAAGAACGTTACGTCAACGTCGATCGGGAAAAAAAAACCTCGCCTCGTGATAAAAACAACGTTGCGTGTGAAAAATTGTTGAACAAATTAAGAAGGCCCCCCCGGTATTTGGAGACATTTTTGAAAAGTTGCCGCGGCGAAGTCGTAGGTGAATTGTGAAATAAACGAGCCGAAGATAAACAGCTTGGAAACGCGTTCGACTTTCGAATTGGCGTAGCGCACGTCGAGATTCCTTATCCGAATGAAACGCAAAAATGCGACGCAACTCGGGCACGGCGCGTCTCTTAAATCGTGCCTCGGCGGCTGAAAATTGCCGTGAAAAAAAAGAAAAAGAAGAAGAAAAAAAATGGGCCAATCGGAACGCTCGCTGAAAAGCCATTAAACCTCGGCAATCGCATTGTGTTTTGGCCCGAGTCTTATCGGCCACTGCGTTTGGAATACAATCGAACACATCGCGCGGCCGGAATGCTCATTGGAAAAAGTTTGCGCGCCATTACGCGTATGATATATTGTGCGGCCGGTAATGGAAACGCATCGAGCGTCTCGTTACCACGGACTCCCCTCGTTCGCTCGGCGCATTATAACGCCGCATGAAAGGTTTCATCATTTTCAACATCAATTGGCCATTCTTTTTCCTCCAACCAGTCAAAGGCATAAGCAAAAAAGCTGCCTATTGTTTATCGCACCTCCGTCGGTTCCGCTTGTGCCAAGAGGATTCGCCAACGGTCGATCCCTTTGGCGCCGATGGTTCAAATTTGCACAGAGACAAATTTAACGAACAAGATGCTTCGCACGTATATAATATACGAGTTCGAACTTTGAGGAATTATTGTACAATTCGTTTTTATAAATTGCAAAAAATCGATCAAACACTGCACAAAATAATAAAAGTTAAGTGAAGTAGTCGGTAAACATCAATATGTATTTGTTCGTCGAATCAAAGAAATTTTATAAAGAAAACAGCAAATTTTTTATCCAAGTTCGAATCCGTATATTATGTACGTACAAAACTTCCTGTATATAAAATTTAGACTATTTTCATTCTCTCAAATTTACGGAAACGTGTTCTGTATCAGTGATCCGAATAATTTTTTATCCATGGATTCAAACTTAGAAAACAAATAGTACAATTTTGTTTGCAGGAATGAAAGACGGATTAGCGAATTTACAAAACGAAAACAAGCGTTTCTAAACATCGAATTCAAAAAAAAAAAAATACTACTCTCTTCATCCTTTTTCAACTTCAGCGTTGACAATTTTTCGTGTTCGTTTTATGAATTTTTTTCCCTCCCCAAAACACGTTGAAAAATGAGTCATTCAAATTCACACAGACAAATACAGCGCGTCGTCAAAATAAATGTAGCTTTCCGCAACGTGAATCTACTTTCGGAAGTTTCTGGCGAACACATTTTCTCTGCCGACAATTCGAGGCGCTTGAGTAAAGAAAAAAGAACACTTTGTCGTCGGTTTTCTCCGTTTTCTCTTAAACAAATCGGAGGGAGAAAAATTAAGAAAAGTTTGTCCAGTCGTTCGAAACGTAGCAGATATGAAAAGAGCGAAAGAAGAAAATAAGGCAGATAGAAAAACGTACGTGCTGCGTGCCGGGGAGGGCGATAGGCCCCATAATGTGACATCTTGTCGTCGGTTCAGCGGCACCATACGCCTGCAAACGGTGTCTCTGAATGTGTCGGGAACAGATGCGCCGCGAGATGAAACACCCGCGAAGGGCCCCGAGACGGACGTTCGGGTGTATTTTTACGCCACTCGGCAGTTTAAACTTGTTTACGCGCCGGATTAGCGCGCCCGTTCAAACATTTGCTCGTCTTCCTTATTCGACGCCACTAATTCATTTCGCCCGCTTTCGACCGCTCGTTTTACATTGTTTTGTCGCGTTATTTTCGACGTACGGTGTTTGGTTCATTGCGACAAAAATATTTGGTTGAATCAGCCGAATCATTTGGTTAAATTTTAAGTTTGAATTGTACACTGACAGAAAAATGTTTAGCTCTACCAACTATATTAAATAGTTGTTGAAAATTGTTAAATAAACTACACATTTTGCTTAGAACAGCTAAATTTTAGTTGGATTAACAATCTGCTAATTAAAAGAACAATTTATATAGTTGGCTCAACTATGGAATATAGTTGGCCGTATTCAACTATGAATATAGTTGAGCCAACTATATGCTGATTGTGCACACTATCATTTTTCTCAGTGTAACAATATCGCTGGAATGTTTGCTCGAGAGCCATCCCGGCCTTGTTTCTCGCGGTGTAGCCCCGTAATAAGTGACGAATATTTAAGAACACGGCAAATGATTATATATAAGACGGCATTTCAGGTATTACGGAGTCGACGAGCAGCTGTTACTGCCGAAATCATAATTTCGTCTCCGGCGTGAACTATAGTTTCGTGGCAACAGCTGTATGACCCACTGTAATTTTAATATAAAAAGTCTAATGTTATGGAGCGGCCGATTCACTCGCTCCGAAATGCCGATTAACCCAATATTCCTTCAGTTTCGTACCTCGGTCGAGTGACCGTTAAAATCTGCAATTGCCGGTGCCTAATACTAATTTCCATTTGTTAAAATGTTATTAAACTCGTGGTAACGTGAAGCAATGGTTCTCTGAGATAATGCGAGGGAAAGATTATTGAATCGACGAAACTTTGTAAGGAATAATAAAATAAGGGTCATTATTTCGACTTAGACTTTCAGATAACAATTAGTAGCAGTTATAATACATTTTTTCTAAACGCATTATACTAAAAAATCTATCTGAATCATCAAAAAACTTACATCTCATTTGTTATCTTTTGCAAACTTGTTCACATCGCCGCTACAATAAATTATTGTTCCGCGAGCAACATTGCAGGGAGCAAAAGTTTGTTGTCGCAAAGAAGCGAATAACTTTAACGGCGTGTTATTTCTCGGGACGAATTAGCGATGCTCCGGGTGGGGACAAAAAAGCGATAGCTGGCGGTGTTGTAATTTTTTGGTCGTTTCTGAGGGGGAAGATGATGTCTTCGCGAGCGCTCGGCGTAATTTATGGGCCGCACATGTGCCGCGCTTTAAGCGCGAAAACCGCTCTCCTCTACGTGCAATACATCGCGCCGCGACGGAACCATCGACGACGATAAGCGCAAAGTGCTGCTCTCGAGAGCTTTGGAAATTATTAGCAAATTCCACGACGCGTTGAAAGAAGAGCACGCGAATGAGGAGAAAAACGCGTGAAAGCAACGTCGCGGAATGCCAAGTAGGCATCGCGCGTCTTCCCCGCCCTGTTTACACAGAAAATACATTTTTCACCGGCCGCACTTGTTTTACATAATACCACGTTTCGTCATTGATTCATCGGCCTTTACGAGCCGTTTATGTAAGTCGTTTCGGCTGAACAGGTGTTCCGCGTTATCAACAGTTCTTTTTTTCTTTGTTTGGGAATTTGACAAAAAAAAAAAGGAATTTTTTTACGGGAAATTATAAACTCGCGGTAATTAACTTGGAATCTTGATAAACTTTTTTCGCTTGAGAATTCGTTGAGAAAAGTTAAGTAGTTAATACGAATGAGCGAGTTAAAATCGAGTTATTTTTTTTATAAATTATTCAGTTGGAATGAAAGAAAAATTTTTGTAACGCTATTTACTAAATGTAAATTGAACATGGATACTTAGTTATTAAAACTATAATTTCGTACTTTGCATTAAATTCATCTTTCAAAACAGATTATTTTACAATAGAATATTTAACAATAGTACATTAGCAGCAAATAAAATAAATGCAAATAAGAAACACATTATTGTTTCTCATTTTTGCAAAGAAATTGAAAAGTGAAATTATAAGAAATTAATAACCAATCAAACTTAAGAATTTTGTCAGTTTGTAACAAAAGTAACTTCAACAAAAAATAACTCGATTAAAAATATAATAATACAAACTCTAAAAATTTATAACAATTTTTTGATTCAAAGAACGATTTCGTCAATCGAAAGCGAAAATTCGGCAACGCTATGTTCAAGGTCTGCTGAGTAAATCATCATAAACAATTGAATTGCAGTGGAGCGTACGAAAAAAAAGGACGAAAATAACGGGCGAAATAAAATAAAAACTGCCAACAGTCGGAAAGCCGATAGACGCGACGCAAAAAAGCTTTTAGCATCGATGAAGTTTGCTCTTATACACAGAGTCGCATCCGGTTCACGGGCGCGGTGTAGCAGCTGGCGTACAATTTATCTAAATTCGCCCGCGATTCCTTGCTCCCTATCGTTTTCGCGCAAAACGAGCAGCGCGAGGGGGGGCTCCCCGATCGTGTCGGCAAAAAACGCCGGCTTGCAAATTTGACAGAGTCACTGACGAAACAAGCACGGCGACCTGCGACGAAAAAAAGGTCGGTGAAAAACAAAAGCTACAGACATAAAGAACGCCGCGTTATGATACTCCGGACGATGCCCTTTTTGCACTGCCACTTCTCGAGGAATCGAGTTGTGTTTGAATCTCGACGATACTGCAAAAGCAAGACTTTCGACAACTTTCGACGGTCAGAAATAGTATTGCTTTTACTAATAGATATTATTCACTTGTTAGTTACTTAGTGTTGCTAATCTGTAAATTAAATCGATCTACAGTAGAACCTGCAAAAAGTCTCATACCCCTACCATTTTTGCACCATAAAAAACATAGGCGTGAAAGAACAGAGATACGACGTTTCTCACAGGTTCTACTGTACTTGATAAAAAATAAAGGTAGTTTCGAGTAACCTTCATTGTCTTATCATTATTTTATCATCACACGAAATTGCGATACGAAATTCGACCATTTTCGCGCCTTAATTGATCCCCCGTAGACTCGGAAAAAATTAATCGAATCACGAAAGCGGACGATTGGCCCGAGACATGATTTCGTACAAAGCAACGGACGCGTATTAAGACGTCGGATGGTACGAAAAAGTGACGGATGGGGTCGTGATCGATCATCCTGACGACGAAAGCAGCTTCCACGACAGCGGTACACGTGGCTCATAAATGTTTCCCGCAACCAGGTTGAGACTGACGTTCGCGCTTTGGAAAGACTAATCGCGGTATTTTTTCTCCCCCCGACGGACCAGATATATATTTTTCGCTCATTGCCTCCATGAAATTCAATTATCGCGGTTAAATCGACCCCGAAATAGTCGAGAGCGAAATGATCAGCCGGCGAAAAGGCCGATCGTGAATAACCAAGGTCGATAACTATTTCGATTGAACATTGCTCGCGTGCCGGCTGTTCGGTGGTCTTGTGTTATTTTTATGAATTCGCGAAAAATGGCTCACGTGATTACGAATTGCATTAATCGGAACAACTGAAAATGAATCTGCTTTCGTCTTGTATAAATTAAAAAGAAATTATTAAAACTGCTTAAATTCGACGAATATTTATTACAATTTCATAAATGTAACGTATTCAAAAACCTTATATTTTCAAACAATTTGAAAAACATTCCTGTAAAATTAAATGGACTTCAACGCAATTGTACTTCTAGTTTTCTAATTTCAAAATTGCTCTCACAAAAAACGTGTCGTAACATATAAGATACCGATGTCTTATATTTAGATAATAGTCATCTTGGATTAAATCACTTGACACAAATGTCTTGATTCAACCATCGTTCGCAAATTTTTTGCAACGAACCTTCAATACTCGAAAGTAACTCAAAAACAACTTTAAATTCAAATAAAACAAACCCCGAGTAAGACTGACAAGCAGTCATTCCGACTCGCAACAAACATACTAAAATTGTAACACCTTTTTTCGCATCGCCGCGAAAGTTGGGATCCCTCCGCGGTGTTTCGCAAACAAACGTTTCGCGGCAATTCATAATCCGCGACGCGCGCCTGGAAGGGGGAGTTAAGTCCGCGGCGGCGGCTCGGGCAAAATAAAAAATAGTCCGCAAAGATAGAGACGCGTCGTTTATCAAAGTACACTTTCTTTCGCATTAATACACGTCATGGGGCAATACCGACGACGACGGTTCTCGCGTGGAATCGTGCTTTTCTTCACCGGGAGGTCGGCCAGCGGCGCAAGGACCGGCGAAAGATTCCCCCCCGAGTACAGTCAATATCCTCCACTCTCGTGCAAGAATTCGCCGGAACAATAAGCGGCCAGTCGTTACTTGCGGCTCAGCGGCCGTAATTTATATTCAAATGAGAATCCACCGAGGAGGCTCGTCGCAAGACGCGCGCTTTCTCCGGATCGCGCCTTTTCAGGCTCCCGTTAAGCCTCCGGGACCCCGAAATCGCACTCGCTCGCGTGAAACGTAAATCATTTTTCGGCGAGAGTGAGAGGTGCTGTTGGCCGAATTCGTCGGTTTTTCCAAAGCTGGAAACTATCGTTGCAACGGTCGCGTCGTAAGAAAAGACGGACGGGATTTCGCGCGGAATGTGACAGTCAAGTTTGCAATGAATCGTTGAATGTATTACAAAAATTTGCGAGGAACGTTGCATTGTGCCGCGTGATAAATGGCGCCGGTGAATTTGTAGAATTTGAAAATAAAATTAACGACGCGCTTTTATTTTGCGCCGGGCCGTTGAAAATTTAAATTACGCAGCGCGATTTGCGTTTTACAATGGACCGTGCACAATGCGAGAAATTTTTCAAGTTGTTGCGATACAAATAATGAAATTCTGTAAAAAGAAAGCGAGGGAAAGTGCAATAAAGCGTGAGAGATATTGTTCTTCTGAGATGTTACATTTAATTATTATTGTTTTATTTTTGAAATATTGTCAATTGCGCGTCGAACCGTTATTATTTCGAATTAATTACGTAATGAAGCGCATTAAAGAAACACGTGTTTCCCGACTGAACGCAACGCTCGCAAAGAGCGCCTTTCGAGTGAAAAGTTGTTTTATTCATTTCTTACCCCGGCTTCGTTTTAGGATTCGGTGCAGCGGAATTCCGACGGCACTCTTATTAACTGCATTAATGTCGTCCCAATGAGCCCAAATGAAACGAAAAAAGCTAACAAAACGCGAGATAGTCGCGCGATAATCCGCCTCGCAACACCTGGTCTCGCCTCTTATCGCTCTAATTCGATCTCAGGGCGCTTGTCGGATAGCAGATAACGTTTGAAACGTTAAAAACCCGGCACGCGGAGCCATTCATTACCCGGGTGTTTAAATATTTTCGAAATTCATTTCCCGAATATTAATTAATCTCGGCCGCTTCAGCATCCAGTCGACTTGATCAAGAAATATCTCGACGCGAGTAATAACTTTCTTAGTGATAAATATCCGATTGCTCGTTAAAGACCGAAAACGGCTTAAAAAAAAGTCGGCGGGAGTCGCGGAATTTTTTGCCCGCCAATTTTATGACCGCCGACTTGGGCGACGCTGTAAATAATGACAGCGACAGAAACGATGCTGTTTCGGCGTTGATTATCGGGACGTTTATTAGTCCGTACGAGAAGACATCGAGTAACGTGTTGCTAGGCACATTCGCGGTCCGCGAAACGATCGCTAGGAATAGCTTCGGCTTTGGGGCGGAGACGAGCCTCGAGTTATTACGTATTTCCACAAATAGACATCTCAACACCAACTCCGAAAGTCGGAGTTTTACGCAGCGGCCCTATCAGATGTCAACGTCATCAAAATTTCGTAAACGGTCAATCAATTTATTCTTTGAATCACGCGATTTTTAACGGAGAAAAAGTTTTGAATCAAAAAAATGGTTTGCAAATAATAAGCAACAAAGTGGTTGATAATTTTGTAAATTAACACAAATAACGAAAGTTGCTTGATGAGAAATATCTGTAAATTTAAAATATACGTATTGAAAAAAATAAAATTAGACTTTTAAAACTGTCTTACTTTCGAAATATATCAATTTTAGTGATTGTACATTAATTTACCATTTAAAATTACTATTTAAATTCAAACACTATATTTACAGTTTCTTAATTTTCTTCATAAATGTTAAAATTACAAAAATAAATGTTAATGTGTTTATATTTAAGCGCTTTCCACCTTTTCACAAAAGTAAGGAATTCCGCCTTCAAAATCGTGCTTTCTTTTTCTGAACAATGTCCTTGTTCAACAATAAATTAAAACCCATTAATGCCAGCTGGCCTTTCCGTAGCGCGCTTTCGCACGCGCTTCTCCCGTGTCAAACAAAGAATCCGGCCGCGACGATTTTGATAATGAAAGTCGTAAAAGTGCGGCGAAGCGCGGCGCCCGGGTTTTTAAGGCCGATCAAACAACTCATTAGACGCATTCAGCGTGGAATCACGATTCGCATTGACGGCGCAATGAAACGGCCGGGCGATGAAATTGATCAAAGGACTTTTCTGGCCGGGGCAAATTCCTTAATAACTTGTTGCTAAGGCCGCGGCACAATGGCGTGCTAATGGATGATATACGGGGCCGAGTTTGTCCAAGAATCAACGTCTAACGAAGCATTTGAGCGCGGGCCGCGCGCCATAATGGATATTATGCGAATTGTTATTTATGTCGGCCATATATACGACGTCTAGCGCGACGTCGCCGCTAACTACTGCCGCTAGTCCGCTCGCAGTGCGACTATTACTACTGCGGCCTTAGGCCGCAAGCGCCCGCTGTCGCGGACGCGTTCAATGAACGATGACTAGCCGTTTCGAGCGGCCCCGGCGCGCCGCTGTCATTTTGTTATGCACGCTGCAAAGCGCCCGGCAAATCCCGGCATAAATCATCCGTTTTCCACGCCGCCGTGGGTCGCTCGCGAGCCTCGCTTTCGTGCTTGCAATGAAATTTGAATTTGCCACCAAACGTGCTCGTTGCCGTTGATTCGTTTAGAAAAAATCGCCACGATTTTTACTATTCCGATTAAGTTATTGTTTACTGAGGCAATGATACGTTGTAGTGAATAATACGAGTTGCATTTTTGGTTCAATTGGCAAGAACAGTCTGCAGCGAGTGTTTTAAATCAGTCAGTTGAATGTTTCTCTTGACACGGTTGTCGGGGCAAAATGAATTGTAATTATAAAGTAAGGAAAAAGAGGTATGAATTTATAATGTACAAGGAAGATAGCAATACTTGTATTCAATTTTTACTTACTTGCAAATGATTGCATGTTCTCATTTTTACTTTGCAAATCCAGTACGATTAAAGTTTTTCGCTTTAAAATGAGCCAGATGCCTTTAGAGTGTATAAACTCCTCATTGAATCAACCAAAATCAAGGTTATTATCAATTCTCGTAACTCCATTTTTCGATCAAACTTCTTCTTCATTCCTCACTCAATCTATACTTAGCCCCCCTCCATACGTTCCTCTCGGTTGTTCAAAGTACACATTCGTCGGTTCTTTTTGTTTCTCCAATACGCCGACTCGACTGTTTGCCAATGTTTGGCCCGATAACATCATTAGTCTTTCCTCGCGGCCTCAATAAGTCGTCGAAGATGGGGCGCGAGAGCAGAAAAACGGCTCGTTACGGCCGTGGCCTGCGGGACGCTCGGCCATTACGTGCACCGGCTTCGCGTCCGTAACGATATGCACGCTCTCGGCCGAAAGAATCGCGAGCCGCGCAGCGTTGCGGATCGGCTTGATTGCTAAATAATCGATGGCCGGCGGCCAGCGCGACGCGCGATACCAAGAGCGTTGGCCTCGAGACGCCGGAAAAATGCTTGTCCTCGGCCGGACCGCTCTCGCCCGAGGAAACGCTTCCGCCGGCTAACTTTTCATCAGCCGGAAAACCGTACCCTTCCATCATTGCATTTGAATTTCCCGCCAAATCAAATTTAAAAAAACCGAACCTTCCATCGTTGCATTCAAATTTGCCGCCAATTCAAAATTTAAAAGAGAGCCGTATCTTCCATAGTTGAATTTGAGTTTCCCGCCAAAGACAATTAAAAAAAAACCGTACCTTCCATCGTTGCATTCAAATTTGCCGCCGAATTGAATTTTAAAAGAAAGCTATACCTTCCATCGTTAAATTTGAATTTCCCGCAAAATATAATTGTAGAAAAAAGTTTCTCGCATCGTTGCATTCGGATTTCGCCCCAAATCAAATTCCAGGAGATCTTTTGGAACGCATCCCCACTCGCTGCACCACTAAGACTTTTTATTGGCGCTGAGATAAATGGGATATTGACTTTATGTAGGTCAGGCTACTTTGATGTAAGAGTACGATGATTGATATTGTCGTAAATAATGTTTTCAGTGGAAAACGAGGGCGACTTGTTGTTTACCATGGGAAGAAAATATTCAACGTTTTTTTCTCACTGGGTAATAATTTTGCTGAAGTGATACCGTAGTTGTAGTAAAGCAATTTACTTCGACCAAATCAAAAGTCGATTTTATTTTCTTGCAACTATTTGTTTCTTCTGATGAACTCTCTTAAGGCACTGTTAATTTATCAAAACTCTGAATTTTTAATCGAATCCAGTCAAACGAGCATGATTTTAAAGAAAAAAACTAATTTTGCTTGCGTCAAATGGATTATCGTTTGCTTGAATTGATTTTAGTTCGAAATAAGTGGTAACAGTTAATTAACTTCATGTTTTGTTTAATTAATTTTTTTTTCAAGGTTGCGTTCAATATGACTCGCGTTTGTGATTTCCCCAACATTCGCTGATTCGCATTTGGACACATAGGTGGCGCTCGCGAGTTACGGGACACCGCGTCGCGAAAAAATTCGTGTCGTTTGTTCGCGCGATTTTCAACCCGATAGCCGTTCACGTGCGGCCAATCGTGCGGAAGCCGGCACAATTTTTCAGCAGGCAATTGTTCACTGAACTCGTTATTGACTTAATCGCAATCACATTTGATTGCACGTTATTTTTCACGGCTAATTGCCCGGAGTAATGCAACGACAAACGCGTCCGGCGCTTTATAAAAACCAACAGGATATTTACAGGGGGGGAAAAACCTCGCGCGGACTTTGTCGACGCGCCACCGACTGTGCAGTCAACTTCGTCGGAAATCGCTATCGTTCGTTCTGCTCCGCTTCGTTTTGTCGTTTGATATTAATATTCGGAAAACAAGTGCGGACTATGATAATAGAAAAAGGAGTAACGAATGCGTCTAAGAAATTCGCTCCAGCTGTTTTACGACAATAGTTTAAAACTTGATAAATAAAATTATGAATTACAAAAAAATAAAATAAAAAACGTTCTACTCACACTGAGAGAACTACATGGTAAAAGTTACCATTTAAATAAATAGTGAAACTATATCAGTTTACCATTTGATTTTCTCAGTGCATTGCAAATTCATTTCAAAGCCATTGTTTAAGAATTGCGGACGAAGAAAACCAACGAGAAAGTGATTTGCCATCGCATGCGCCGACGAAACAACGAAACCATAACATTAACGCGACATTTCCATAAATAATCCCACGCGGTGTCTCCCTTCCGAATGCACGCAAAATCAATAAGCCCGGCGTAACGTTTGCTTTGAACTTAACTCCGCGATCGTCCAATTTGCACGGCTGTTATTTCAGAAGCGACCATCCGCGGCTTTCTCACACTTCCTTTCATTAGCAGTTGCGAATAAATTGCTCGGCCGAGTTTTTCGCATCTGCTAATGGCGTCGCTTCTTCTCAGCGAGTTCAAGGGACCGAACGGCTGCGACCTTTCTTCGGCCGCACGCGCCCGACCATTGTCCGAGGAAAGAAGAAAAGAAGAAGAAAAAAAGAAACTCCTCGGACGTGTTTGCGCAAGAAACGCCGCTCGAAAAACGTAATTCCTTAATCTTGTAACGTCTCGTCCGAACCTTTCTTCCGGCACCGCTTTTTCATTCACCATTCAACTGTTCGAACTTGTAATTTTATCGATACGCTTGTGCTGCCGATAATTTTGTTTCAAGGAAATTGATTAGCCATGCGAATATTGTTGGTTTGTGTGATGATAAATGGAATAGCGAAGGAAGCGGCAACGACTCAAAACATAAGTAGTTGATTGTTTTGTAGAGCATTTTTATACTTTACATCTTTTGCAAAAAGAGAACGATCTAGTTAGATTGTCAAATAAATTTTTGATCGACTAAATATTACGTTGGTAATATTAAATTACTTGGCAAGTCAATTTCATTTGATGATTATAATATCGTTCAAATGCAAGACATGTATGAATGTAACGAAATTGATTTTCTGCAGAAGAGATTTGCTAATTATCAATAAAATGATTTTGTTGAGTCGAATAATAATTTATACGTGTGCACTTTTCTTCTGAAAAGCCGTCTTAGTGAAATATTTATAAGATGAAATATTTTGTCAAATATAATGAAATGAGAAAACCGAAAAAATACACATTTTTACATTAAAAGTCATGAACTCATGACGAATAATGTTTTATTTTACCAAATAAATTACTTTTACTGACTGAATTATTTTTCATTATTGAATCGTTTACACCTTGCTTCACTCTTCTCATTTTTAAAAGTGTTATAAATTACACATCCCTTGAACCTAACTTTCAAATCATGAAAAGCGTTTCCAAAGATATTATAAAAGGCACCTGTTTTTGCAATGTAAACGACTGTTATACATTGATAGACCTCGTCTTTTCATCAGCGCGACACTTTGATCTATAAAAATAAACTTCATGTTTGATATCGCCCGCGCGAATCTCGTGCCTTTCAGTAATGGCACGCCGAAGGGAAGTTAAAGAGAAGGGGAGGGGAGGCGGAAGTGTTTCTCCAGGCGAATTTTGACAGTGCTGTGTTTCGACCCCACGAACAGTCGATAAGTTTAATGCATCCCGGTAAAAATTTAGGGCGTGACGGGTGTGACTCACAAGGGTAGATTAGTAGATAAATGAGGTCGGTCAATATCGCCGTCCGGTTATATGTTCGTCTTTAATGTCGGCCCCCGATGGAACGACCGGATAGAAGTTGCGGAGAGCGCATAATTCTTACAGAATGTAAAATAAAAAATAAAAAAAAAGGGAGAAAGAAAAAGAAAAAATGAAAATCGGGTACTAACATAATAGAGGGTAGATAGGGTATCTTGCCCTGGATCAGATTTATAATATTCTCGTTTAAAGTGAAACGACGTATCCATAAGGATGTAATAGGGCATGGTGGTCCCTGAGAACTGTCTTTAAAGTAATATTCTAATAAGGTTTCACGCAGGGAAAATTGTTCAATAACACACAAGATACTACTCATTGTATGAATTACAAGTTGACCTCAAATTGTTACATTTAGGTAACATGAATATTAAATGCACGAATTTGATTTTCCATTTAGTTTCCTTATCTTATCGTCACTTATATAAAAATTGTAACCAATTATACTGTACATTCTGTCGTTTTTAATTTTCCTCTCCTTTCGTTTTCTTTTCAAACAAAACGAAATAAAATTTTTGATCGTCTTTCGAGAGACTCGACCGCAAACATTAATAACCCGGATTTCGTGCGCGCGTTTGAAAAATTAACTCTCGTACAAGGAATAATTTGACAAATGGAGATCGATTGGAGCGCGAAGCGGCGGGGCGAGCGTCGTGCAACTTCCGGTCGCGACGGATCAGATAAGATAGCGCGCCAGGTCGAAAGTTCGTCTTCCGCGACTTAACCTTTCCCGCGATTCGCCAACGCAACTTCTTCGCCAACGCCGGCGACAACGGGAAGCGAAAAAAACGACGGCGATGGGCGTCGAAAAAATGCCAGGCCAACTCCCAAAGCGACGGCCAACTTTCCTCCGGCTCCGGCATCACGTATATTACACGACTTTTGCAAGTTCGACTAATGGCTTACTCGAATACCCGCAATCGCAGTCGCTGCTAACCAATAATCGATATCGGATTAGTCGATCAGTCTTTTGCTTCATGTTAATTTCATTGTCACTTGCTTCAACACTTTTCATCTACGCGAATTCGAATGTAAAATGATTTTGCGAAACGTTAGGACGATTTTTACCTTTTTGCAAAAAGTGTTACAGACTTTGGAAATAAAATAAATAAAAGTAAAGCTAATCGTGTCCTTTATTTTAATGAATACTGGAAATATAAATTCAAATATATTTCTAGTTTTATCTCGTTGATAAAAGAAGACAAAAGTGAAATATTGATCCTACTGCAGAAAAAATGGCTAAGTTAACACTTTTGAATTGTAAATTTCGTTATCTGATAAATACATAAGCATTCGACCAATTAAAATGAAGATTACAATTATTGTATCTTTATAATGTGATGTTCAAAATGGAAAATTATTTTCAAACAGTTTTACTGTGCAAACTCTTCCTATCGAAGCATCTGAAATTAAAATAAACTACAACATGGAAAGCACTTGTGTTCGAAATGAAGGGTTTTAAAGTAGAACGGATGTTTTTCGATGTGTTTAAAATGAGTAATTTTTGAAACAATTGTATATGTGTCTATTTAAAGACTCGTTATTACAGCAATCATAGTTACTTTCGTTAATACTGAAAAAAAAATTTAAATTTATAATAATGTTACATCGATTTTACGTACATCATTGTCAATTGAACATTGTTAAAGTTGGATTTACTGCCGAATTATTTCAGTAAATAAAAACTTGAGATAATTTTGCAAACAAAAATTGGAAAAATGAAAGAAAAAAGGTAAAAATCAACACAAGTGAATAGCGCAATAATTACACTTTCAATTCAACAACAATCAATTTCACCGAGTGTAATTCACGATCGGTCGCGTTCAATCGGCTCGTCAATAATTCCGGCGAGCGCCACAATTTTTTTCTGACGATTCGCAAGAACGCCGAGGGCTAATTATGCACGCGAATCGTCGTTATTTATTTCGCGTAATTTCGTCGTAATCAGATTGGCCGGAAACAAATAACGAACTGCGCGACGGAAGAATCGATTAATTCGATTTCCCAATGACGGAACGGCAGCGGCGCCGAGGGTTAACGAACGCGCATCGCGAAACGCCGAGCGCGCAATTTTGATAAAGTCAATTAACAATAATTCGCCACGGCCGACGGTGGAATCAATTTTTCCAAATTCCCCGGACAATTTTTTCTGCAATGAAACGAGACGATTAATGGCGGCATTGAACGGGAAATCCCGGGAGCGGACAAAGCGGCGACTTTTTGCAAAGCGACCTCGTTACAAAGGGCTTTTTCGCTGGCCGGTTAATGCAATGATGCTTGACGCGGGTGATCGTCGCCTGGAAACCGAAGGCACGTTCCCCATTTTTATTTTCCGCGTCTCCGACCTTTTCCCAAAAAATTGAACATTTTTTCAGACCTAACTACTCAACTGTATTTGAAAAACAATGAAAAAAAAATAAATAAAGGAAAAAGCCGTCAACCGCACAAAAAAAGGAAAAAAAAAAAACCGTCAAACTCGCCTTAAGACGGTCGAAATGAATCCTACGTGGCGGACGATTTATCGGCGACGCGGAATCGGGTTTTTCGCGAGCGCGCTTCTCCCCGTTTTTGCCGGCGTACGTGACGTCGCGAGGAAAATAAAAACGGGAAAGGACGAAAAAGCCCCGGCGGCCGGGAAAAGGGAGAAAAGCAAAAGTTGAGGCGCGACGTGCATACGCGGCTTACGGCTGTCGAAAAAAAGAAAAGTATCGCCGTCCTTGTCTCGCCTCGTTCGCCCTTTTCCTCTCCCGCGATGTCGCGACAATCGAAATAATAAAGCCGTCATAAGTCACGCGCGCTTAACTTGCCGCGACGTTAATCACGGCCGTTTACAAAAGGATAATCATAATTGAAAACGCGGCTTTATTTATTCACGTTATTAACGATTATTCCCGCGGCCGGGCGCCGTTATTAATTACGGCAAACAGCGGGCTTTGTGATTGCAAGATGACGCGCATCGCGCCGCGTTATTAGCGATACATTCACGGCAACGTGACGCGGATAATTACGAATGTCTCTTAGTTAATAACTCACAATTACGTCAATTGGAGGGCCGTTTATGCCGAATGACACTGGCTGCGTCGCCACCGGGGTGTTACGTTGTCCCGGTCGCGCGCTTTCGCCCGCTGCGAGGGCCGCTTGTCAAAAATGTCCAGTCACCGTGCCCGGTCGAAAGGTTTTCCGTCGATTGAGTTTGTGTAAAATTCACGCACGTTTTGTAACACGGTAGCTATGACTTTCTCTTTGAAGTCACTTTTTTTATATACTATGAGTGTATTAATCATGTTTTTACAAGTGCATTTTTTTTATTTACGCAGGGAAAATGTGAATGAAAAAATCTAATAACGGAATACTTTCCGTGTTTTACAAAAGTGATTTTGATTGGCGAAAGAAGAATTTTTCATCACAACATATTTTGTTTTGATCCCCGGCGGTAAATGAAAGTGTAAAATAGCTAGCGAATTAGTTCAACATTGCTGACGGTACCAAGAAAACGATATTAAACAAAGTGCAATGCTGCACCGCGACTTTACAGAGCTCTGCCTCTAGTATTATTTACCATTTTTTGTATGCAATCTTCATTCGCACTGCAGTTTTCAGTGACTGTTTATTATTTATTCTAATTATTCGTCAACAAAAATGTGAAATCAAATTTTCGCAAATCAACACTTACCTTTCCTCATGAAAATACTGTTATGTAATTTCAACATGACTTTTCTAAAAGCTACTCAAAAAATATTTACATAATTGCGATGTAATTTCGGTATTACGTTAATTATATAAACTTTGTAAAAAAACTACCGAGCAAATCGAACGGACGAATTAAAAATCCACGCAATTAGGCAATTAGCACACGAAAACTGAAAAACGAATTAATCTGATTAGCGAAATAAGTGCAACGATCGCGAGGGCGACGTGGCAATAAATCGGTCTTACGTCAATTATTCGATCTCGGCCGGTCGAAAATCGTACCCTCGCGTTATTAGTCCGGCACTTCGAAAGAGCAAACAAAAAATAAAAGGGAATAATCGGAGCAAGAAGGAGCAACGGCGGCGAGTGCAAATCACGCTCGCGCGGTACGCCCGCGTCCCAAAGGACCGCAAAGATGCACCGGCTAATGGCCGAACCGTGTTATATTAAAGAATTAATGCGGCTATTTCATGTGTTACTGATTTATCGCGAATCGGCCGCTGTTATCCCCCGTGACGTGCGAAATTCAACGATCGAGCGGATAATTTTGCGATTAGCTAACTGACCAGCTAAATAATTAGTTTGCGAATTTGTAACAATAAGCGTAATCTCGATCATAATCACGCGAGCATATAATAATTTGTTATTACAATTGACTTGTTGCATTGATAAACATATTTTAGATTGTAAATTAGAATTAATGTCAAATCGAATATTGTTGCGTCGAAATGTTAACAAATCAATCGTGAACGCGGGGTAATTAAGTGCCCGACGTGTTTTAGATTATTAGAATATTTCACTCGCGAATGGCAGTCGCGAATATGCAGCGAGAGAGGATTGCAGGCTGAAAACAGTGGCGCTGCACGGCTTACAAAAAACATGTTGACTTCATAAAATAGTGCGCACTACTCACATCGGGATGTGCATGCATAAAAAATCGGAAAACTGCGCTCCAACTTACAATGGAAAAACGAGTGCTTTTTCAAATAAAAATTCATTCGTCTACGATTTTAAAACGCTCTTCGGTGCTCCATTTTGAATCACATTTCTTAAATACTGTGATTCATTACATTTGCGAATAAATTTACTATTACTTTAGAAACAATTTTTTAATGTCATATTTTAAAAGACGTTGAAAAACATTTTTCTGTTCACTATTTTTATTTAAAATAACAATTCTGAACGATACGTTATAAGATGAAATCAATTATACTTAAATAAAGAATATTTTCTGCATTGCCATACTAATGCCAAATTTATAAACTGTCTTACTTTCGAAGTCTGGCATGACTTATTATAATCCAGATTTTCGCTGGCAATTTTTTTTCCGCGCGGGAAATTAAAAGGTAAGGCAAAAGAATGTCGAATTGAATCATCAGCGTTGTTGCTGTTAAACAAGGAAGAAGACGTGGATTGTTTCGGTTGATTAAAAGTTGAAAGCCTCGGGTCAGCAGCCGGATCGAAACGAAGAAAGCCGCGGAGAGCCTCTCGTGTCTTAATTTCGACGCGGCCAATAAAGCGGCTCGCTCGAGGAGCCAATAAAACGCGCGGCAGTGTAAACAGCCGTGTAAACAAGTGCTGATTTTTCGCGCGACGACGGTACAAACAAACGCAAGTTTGCCGAGCGTTATCGCGGCTTGATTTAGGCCGGTCCTTCGGCAGAGCCCGGCCTGGGAAGTCGAGCAATTTGCCGATCGGCCAGTGCCATAAATCAGAAAATAAACATTGGCGCGGGACAATTCGGCTCGACCCCTCGCAGCAACGAGAGCCCGCGTTAAAACCGACCCTTCGGCCCGACCTCTCGCTCGCTCCCGACAAAGCAACTCGTCTTCATTAACAACTACCCCCGGTAACGCAATTACAACGAATAATGACGTCGCGGGAATAAATCATTTGCTCGTCAGCCGAAACCCAATTACCCCGACGTCCAAAGTTTTCCGCCTTTTTCCGAAGCTCCAAGTCCGTTCTTTCTCGACCAAACGTTGTAACTCAATAACACGTGCAATTTAGTTAGTTGCAAAATGAAAATCGCGATCGCGTGCGTTGCGCGGAAAATTGAATTCAAATGGCGAACGATGCGCCGAGGAAAATGCGGTGATGAAATGTGCGATCGTTATTGCGGGGACAGCGTAGGACGACGAGGAAAGGGAGTGACGAGATTGGAAAAGGGCATTCGCGAATCTTGCGAGGTTTGCACCTCGTGCGCAGGTATTTGCGAAACGTCGTGTGACATACGTGACCTATGAATTTTATTAAAAAATGTTTTATTCCGTAAGCGAATTTAGAAGATTGTATTTTCCGATTTAAGGTGTTGGGCAGATTTGTGGTTTTATTATTGCAATTGATTATAATTGCAATGAAAAATCAAAAATGCAACAATTGTTATATATATCGTAAAACTCGCAACTACTTGTACAACTTACGCTCATAATGTAATGTAAAAGGTAGTTTTTCATAACTTGTGTCTTCACGTGTATATCTCTTATTTATTTATAACTTAAATATGTTGACTTTTAATTTAAAGCGCATAAACGTTGCTACGAAATTTGAATTCCCGTATCGAAAGGAGTGTTTCAAAAGCGTATTTGTTTTACGAATACAAGTCGTAGTTTTGCTTTTCACGCGACATATTTTCCCGAATAAATTTGACGTCTGAATTCGTAATGACGAAAGGGACGAACGAAATATGGGAAAAAAGCTTCAGGATCGATAGTTTCGATTTAGCCGAAATCGCACGATACCCCCAACAGAAAACGAGGTGCTCGTTAAGTGAGGTACAATCCAATAAAACTTCGCGTTGGCTTTATGACCACTAAAGCAACGGTGTATCGCGCGGCGAAACGCCACAATAAACGAATCGGGTATTGCGAAAAAATGACGAATGCGCGTCGTAAAAGTTAACTCGCTCTCAATTTCCGCGACGTGCGCCAATGCTCGCGCTTTCCTTCGCGAATCGTTACTCTTGTTTGCAAACTTTTATTTTGTCGTCCAATAATTAAACTATCAACTGCATCTTTTTCATTAGCACCAAAGTGCAGTATTCAAGTCTTGTCAATTTTTTTATCCAACAAGTAGAATTTACGATTAAAAGAATGGTAAAATAAACTTTCGAAGAATCGTATAAAAAATGTGTGTAACATTGCGTATCAATCTTAATTCAGAAGACTGTAAAATGACAACTTTAAACGTAATAATTTAATCGACGATTGATTGATTCGATTAAAAATGCATTTGCAAGGTACGAATATGAATTATTCTGAACACGCATCTCTTTTTTAAAATAAACATTAATTTAATGAAATCTGCTGAAAAAAAGTTTAATAAAAAACTCGCACACCTTATACGTGGCAATTTCAATAATAATTTTCCGTTTCGTCGCATCGACGATATCACTTTTCTCATTCCAATCGGCGCGAATTCGAAATCCGAATCTCCGGCTTCGCAAAAACGAAGCAAGAAAAACGATCACCGGCAAACGAATCGCGCGCAGATAAATCAACGTTTACGAAACATAACCCGCGACGAGCGATTGATTTGCCCGGCCGTTTCTTCGGCGACGTCTCGTTCGACTAAACATTTCGCGAAATTGCCGCCTCGCTCGATCCCCGACACGCCCGTGAAATCGCGAATTACAGACGAAATTGTTCCAGTCGGCGCGATACAACGCCGGAGTCGAAAAATAAAATGGAAATCGCAGCGACGATTAAAACTGACTCGCACTTGCAACGCGATAATAGCCGCGCAATCGCGCGATACCGAAACACGGACATGAAGCAGTCGGTTGATGGCCGATAAAATCGGCCGGGAAAAACGCGTTGCATGTTGATAAAGCTGAATCGAAAGTTATCTGCCGTAACGCCGGGGAAAAGCCGGGGGATATATCAGCGCGCGGAATTTACGGCGGAATTATGCGCGCCGTTCAATTCGCCCGAGTGCAACATTGGGTCCGAGGTGGCGGCGAAAAGGGCGAAACTAATTTGTTAAAATTGAAAAAATAATGCCGCCGCGTGGCCGGTTCGACCCCCCCCCCTCCCCCCGAACCATCGCGTTTGGCCGCACGCAGCTAACGAGGTTGTAAATAACGAAAATAATGATAATCAGGGGTGCTGGTCGTTGGTTGCCGGCTCGTGGCAATAAGGTGGTTCCCGAGGGTCGCGCGCTCGGGCTAACCTTGTCCGCGGCCGAGATCGTCAGGCAATTCTCGGGTCACGCGATGCTCGCTCGCCGGAAATATAATAGAAATTCAGCCGCGCCGCCACCCTCTTCCTACGGGCGCCATTGCCGAGGCTCCTTCGTCGTCATCGACCGCGCGCCGAGCCTGATGTGCGCCGAGCACGCGACCTGCCAAACGAGAAGACCCTGCCCTGCCCAGCTCGACCGTCGATCGATCTATTTGCGATCGAAAACACGGTATCGCTATTCCTACCTTACGACGCGTCCAACGTTTTTCACGGAATTTCGGCAGTCGTTGCAAAAGTTGCTTTTTTTTAACTTCGAGTAAAATTCATTTTGTGTAATTTCACGGTGGTCTTTATGAAGATAAATAAAATGCGCCAAAACAATTTTAGACAAGTTTGTGATATTTTTGTTCGCTGGTGAACTTGATTTTTTCATTAAGTCTGTACAAGGCGGGAAGAAAATTGCGAATTCACGTTTCGCTGAGATAACAGGACAAGTTTTGTGATTTTTCTTACATTGGTTCGTGTCAATCGAGATGTAATTTAGGTAGTATAAAAATTAAATGCTGCACGAAAAATTAAAATTTTAGAAACAAATCATTAAATGGAGAATGGAAATAACTGAAACTGATTTGCAAAAGTATATGCATGAAAATCTGAAATGTTGACACGTTTCACATAAAATACAAAAGTCCGTGCAAACTCAAATCCGCCATCAGAATTGAACTCTAAACAAAAGCCTCGCAAACCTGCCGCACGTCAAACAACAAATACTCGAGAAAGTAAATCGAACTGACCTTCGCTATCTTCGGGAGAAGAAATCCTTCCATTTCAACCTCGCCACTTGTTAGGCATCCACAATGCCGACTTTTTTCCTCCAAAGCAACAAAATCGACGTCCGTCCCTTCCACGCCGCCGGCGCAATATGAACCTTTTCCATCTGAAATCCAAACAGTAAGCACAACTTTAGCCCGGAAGTTTAAACGATTGCTCGAGTGCGGGCTTCGCCGTTGAAAACTGATCCGAAAGTAGACGGTCGAATTTGAAAAGAAGCATGAAATTGGTCGGTTAAAACACGAAGACGCGCGCGAGGCTCGGCGGGACGAGCGGAAAAGATTGGTCGGCGAAAGTCATTCAGATTTGTCGGGCAGCTCGGCTCGCGGTCACGGGATTATCCCGTGAATGCCAGCCACGGCGGATGCGAATGCTTTCGGAATCTCGAACGCCAAAGACCGGTGCGCTCGAACATGTGTCTGCGAATTTCGAAGATGCCGGCGTTCAGATAGTTTGAATTATTCGGCGCAACTGTGACTGCAATAACGAGAAATCGGCCGGACCGGCGATTGTTTGCCCGGCAAAAGCGCGGCCGTTGTCGGGGCCCCGTAAAACTCCGATAACGAAGACCCGGGCTGCCGGATAATTAACGGCATCGACACCTGCAGACGCCGAGCGGCCCGTCTCAATTATCGCCATAATTAATTCGCGTTTTGCCCGCAATATTTGAGCGCCCGCAATATTATTTCCCATAAACGTCCAGTCGATGATAATAATAACGTTATTAGTATTAACTAATTAAATTCAACTTGTAGATAGAGCGTGTAACGCGCCTGTTATTATCATTATCGCGTGCGCTTCATTTGCCTATGATTTTTATTAATGAGCACAGCCATTTTCATTCCCGCGCTATTGTTTTTCGCCGGGAAAAGCGGGAAAAAATGTGTCAATAAAAGTTCGCCCAGTTTATTATCATTAACCAAATTGCATAGCGGATTTTCACGAATGAATGTAAAATTGCACCTATGAAATTGCAACTGAAGAATAAACGAAGCTCGGTGACGTAGGTGATTTCAAAAACGAATTTCACGTTTAGCTTTTATAGTTTAACCGTCATTTTAAATATCATGTAACGTAATTTTATATTTTTATTATAACGAGGGTGAGCTGTTTCACTCTTATCGAAACTGTTAAATTACGAAATTTAAATTCTTCTTTAACGATCATTTTTTCACTGTTTCTTTATATACCGTTATACATAACATAGTACATGAAATTTATACATGCAACATTATTTCCAACTCGATAATTTAATCAACATAAGCAAATGACAATAAATTATCATAATTATGATTAACGAATTAAAAGTTCATATTCGTCATTATAATCAGCGTTTCTCAATGCGCTTACAGTCCGATCCAATTTGTTATAATTTACAACAAAACGCAACTCTTTAAATTGCTTTATATTTCCGTCATTTTATCATCGTACAGCCCTAATTTGCAATTCATTCTTCATTATAAGCTTGACAAATGAATACCAAAATTAAAAAAAAAGTTATACATTAATTTAACCAACTAAAACCCCTTTTTTTTAAACTACGAACATGATTATTTTCATTAAACAATGTGCAATGAAATTATTTATCCAATTACGTAAACGAAGATCCTCTATAGGCAAAATTAAAATATTCTTCATACGAGGCGACCTCAAATAAGTTCACTTGGTTATTCCGCGAAAAGCCCTCTTTGACCCCCACCGTGCGACACCGTTCGCATCATTCTCCCAACCAAACAAAATAACGAAAATACTGCAATTAAAGTCGATGAAAAAGCTCGGCTCCCCACTCGATTTGTCTATTCGTTTCAGCGTTTCGCCGAGATAAGCGCGACTCGTTAGCGAGCCCTTTGAAGGCACGCAAATAGCCGGTAAAGCAGCTTAGTTTATGATTTAATAAAAGACCCGTCGAAAATGCGAATTGGCCGGCGGGACTGACACTGCCGGCGGCGCGCGTTTATCGGCTGCTAACGATCCGCCGCGAGGATTATCCCGCGATCGAATGGCCCCGTCGCGTAATGCCGGCGGATTACCGAAACAGAGGCTCCGGTTATCGCGACGCCGGCCGTATCTTATTCTACGGCGCCGAGCGCGTAATCTCGTTGCCGGCTAATGTCATCGGATTCGGGCTTTAATGACGGACTCGCTATTCCGATCGGCAACGAGCGCCGCGGACGCGTACGAGGAGGCCGATAGTCGTCGCGCGATTATCGCGCTTTTCCGTACCAAGGTCCCGGTTATCGCAATTATCATAATTAGACCCTTGTTAGACCCTATCTCGGCACGGCGATAACGATTACTGCTCGCTCGGGGCACCCGGACTTCACTTAGACGCGATAGCGCGCGTCACCAAGTTGCATTCCAGACGATTCGCCTGCGAACTTTCGACGACGGTGAATGGTGGCCGAAAAATGGTGACTGATGTCTGCGATTATTGGCTGATTGAGAAAATAAAAATTGATTACACCCAGTGATTACACCCAGTTAAATATAAATAGAAAAAATTATCTGAAGGCAATTCTATTGTGTTAAATCGAAAAATGTTTTTGACAAAAGTGTGCCTGATAGTTAATATTCATGTATTTGCACGTTGATTTCAATGATCAGAGGTACTTGAATTGCACCAAATATAAAAATACTTGTAATTGAACGTACAACTTTCAATAATGAATTTAAATCTAGTTTTTCACCATTTAAATAGTAATCATTGTAGATTTGATCCAAGAAGAATACTTTTTATAGAAATTCAAATCCACCGAAAACTTGTTATTCACTATTTGAACAGCATTGATTGAACCTGAGTTATCTTTAAACCATATCTAATTTATACCTCGATTATCTTGATACCATATCTTGATTGAGGCCACGTTAGTCTTGTTACATGATAAAATATAGCGCCGAACAGACATTACATTTAGTGTAATTACAAATGTTTTAGGTTTGCCTTTAATCAAAATTAATAACCCATTAAAGTTACTGATATTTACAAGTACGAGTGTAAATCGACATTAGTCAAATTGAAACGTATGGTAAAATTGAAGGGTGCGAAGTTAGGGCTACCAAATGACGTGATAAAAAAGAAGATAACGAAGCTAAATAGCACACTGTACGCTATCACTGAAACCGACAATTTGCAAAACAAATGTACAACATAAACATTCATTAAAACAAATTACCAAATTAATTTACTAACGCTCCAAAAAAAAAAATCACAAGTCTATTCATTTTTTTAAACAATATAAAGCCAACGTTTATTGTTCGGTTTATCCTTCCCACACCATTCTACATTTTCCGCAAATAAAACAAAATGATGCGAAATCAAACGTAAAAAATGAAACATTTTTTCTAACGCTATAAACCATAATTCGGATTCAAACCTATCGCGATTGCCACTCAAAGATGGATAGCCGAGTGAAGTGGTTTTGTGTCGGGCAACGATGTAAACGAAGACACGTGTTCCTTTTTTCACTCGTAGCGAATTGCCTAACGATCTTTCGGCAATTGGCTACAACTGCTCGTAATTAAGCGAAACGCCAAAGCAAATTCATGGCCGGCGGGGCGCTACAAGCGTGGGCTACTTGGAGTTATTCGTAGGTACATGGGTACGAGGTCCGCGGTGTTTGTCGGTGATATATGTGCGCCGAGTATGTCCGAGGGCCACGCCTTCCAACACCGCTGCTTAATTGAGTGATCGAGTGCCCTTGTGGCGTTGGCACCCCTGGATCATGTCAAGGGATGTTGCGCCGCGCTCCTCGACACTGCCTGATAAACGAATCAATACTCGATGATTCTTAGTCATTCGTCACGAGTCGACTGACACGTGCATCCAAGAATGACAATCTTTCCCAAAACGTTTCTCACCTTTTCCAACTCTTTCCCGCCTTTTTCTGCATATTTGAATTTTGGCATGATTGTTTCCATCCATTAAATTGTTCATAAAGATGACTACTATCGTTTGGATTTATTTTATCGAAGCAGCGTGGATCAAATAAATGTCAGCGCGTTTCTCGTCGAATCAATTCGATTGAAGTTAACGTCAATTTCATCTCGCGCCAACCAAATTAGACTAATACAGTGGAATAAAGGGCGGAGGTGCGGCAAATTGGCCGGTACCTTACATTTCAAACAATTCAATTCACTTGGAATTAGTTTTAAATTTGATTAATTTCGTTCAAATGTGATTGATTTATTATCGCGTTAGGGAAAATAATTCATTTACCAAAAATTATAGCTGTAATGAAATATTAGAAGCTGCGAGGACTAGGCGAGGTGATAGACCATCCGTTGAATTATTTGCTAACTTTTTCCGATAGACGGTATCGCAACTATTAATTGCGTTGGGTTTATTGGTATTGTATTAATTTTGTATTAGATCGTATTCTTGGTTGAAATCAACTTTTCGGCTGAAGCAGCGATTAATTAGCGCAATCAGACGTTTTAACTACTCAATTAACTCGAAGGTACACTATCCTTGTTGAACTGTATCTCATTTCCACGAACCGCAATGTAACTATTAATCAAAGCGTAAATCTTGAGCCGACGTCATAAAATTATCAAACTTTTTCCTTTCTTTCCAGGTACGTACAACTTCAAGTCTGAGAAGTCAGAAATCCATAATCTCAAGCGCCGGTGAGTCTGGTTCATCAATTTTCCTCGACATTACATTTCGCCGCTGCCATCAAACCGGCTTCAATTTGATTACAATGCCGGCGAGGGTGCTTTTGTCATCGGGATTGAAAGCCAGGACGAAAAAAAAGGGGATATTAAGAACGATCGACGGGCCGCAAGTCAATACACTGCGGGTCATTACGACAGCGCCGTGCCGGCGCGTTTAAAGAACGTCAAAGTCAGCTTCGTAAACGGACCTTAAGGTTCAAGTGCATTTCCAATTCACATGAATACATTAACACAATATTTATAACGAACGTTAGTGTAATAAGTACAGTTGTCTCTTGATATCAAAGTTAAAAACGACTTTGTAATCGAGTTTACATCAAAAAACAATCGCACGAAATTGCTGCATTTCAAACCCCATTGGTCAACAATTCAAATTCAACTTCGAATATACTGAGTTTTTTTCACAATCGACTCGTTAAAACGATTTTCGCAGAACGGAATTGATATGATCTGTGTGGCGCGATATCGACATGAATTTAAAACACATCAAAACCTTAAGGCACATTTACAAAGTTGACTTTAACATCCCCTTAATACAACGCAATGTTATCGCCGGTTTTACGAGCTCGTACTTCATATCAATTGGCGCTAGTGCAGTTGCGTGCGCCAATACGACCCCCCCCCCCCCTCTACCCTCCACCCTCCTACCCGAAATCTGAAATCGACTCCGACGCTCGGCCAATCCTCCGCAAACGGACCGAGTTAATAATTCATTGTCGCGACGTCTTATTCCCGGTGAAATATCGACGGCCGATAAAGCGCCAGTCTTCGGACACCTCTGGCGTAAAGCGAGGCCGAAGACTGTGATTCCGGTCGGAAAATCAATATGTAAATAGCCTACGAGCGGACCGCGATATATCTACGCCGATCGGCCGGAAGTACGTGCGCGGCTGCACGCGTTCCCGCGTGTATTTTAGCCGCGCTTCTTGACTTTTATAGCGTGCCTCCTGGCTCGAGTGTCGGCGAATTTATCGCCCGCTGTGGCGACATTATTTTCCCGGGGAGTCAAAAATCAACGGCCACTCTCGCTTAGCCCCGTTTTACAGGACGATTTTCATCCTAACCCGTCGCGCCTTTGTCGCCTCTTTGTATCATTTCAATAATACCTTTTCCATTTTATGTATTGGAACATTCGTCATCTGTGAATATTAGCGAGGTTGTTATTGCAACGAATTCAAACGTTGATCAATTTTACATCGAGTAAGTTACAATTTATATTAACACCGAGAAAACGATATCGTACAGTATGGATTGTAAAATGTCCAGGATGCTTTTTGGTCGAAATAAAACAATTCAGCAATGTCATTGGCTGAAGTTAGTTACGATATGTAACGTAAACAGTATACAATTTAAAATCGTCCACGTTACACCGAGAAAATGATATCGTACAATATAGATTGTAAAATGTCCAGGATACTTATTGGTCGAAATAAAGAAATTTAGCAATGTCATTGGCCGAAGTTAGTTACGATATAATATCGTAAACAGTTTACTACATGAAAGTGTGCTCGTCACAATATATGTTGTAGCGGTTACAATATGGTTTTCTCAGTGAAGAAAAAGAAATGAAATTGAACGAACTTGTGCGAATACACTCCCCTATTCAACCAATCCCATTTAATCCGACGCATTTCCGCAGTTTTTCCGACCAAGTGATTTAACGATTTACCGATCCGACATACATTAACCCTTGATTGATAGTTCGGCCCGGTAGACCCGCGATCCCGATTGCGATTTTTATTTCAAATTGCTTGACTCGCGTGATTTCCAGGCAAATCCCCGGCGTTTGGCGCGTCAACTCGGCGAAATCTCATTTCGATCAGCACGACAAAGATCTCGATGGAAAAAAGAAGGAAGAGGGATGAATTCAATTGAACTTTCGTTGCAAAGTTTACATCGACTTGCGCGTGCACGTAGGTGTGCATCGATGCATAAACACATGCACATGCGTGTACAATTCCTACGGCTTTAACGAGCGGTTTCTTCTCCGTGACAATTTCGATTCACTAATCCTTTCACGGCGACTTTGGGCTTTAACTCAATCACAGGTGAAACGTCCAACGAACGGCGCGGATACAGTCGGCCGCGAGTTACGCCAAGCTGAAGGACGAGCGAGGGCAGAAACAATGCAATTTAAATGTTAAACGGACGCGGGAATACGCCGGGGCGCGCATTAACGACGGAGCATGCCCGGCCGGCTTTGCCTCGGTTTCGTGCATTCAAATGCGACCGTTAAATCGAACCACCCTCGTTTATCCTGTCACCGGGAATCAGCGCCAATCGAGGCCAAAACGCTCGACGCCAAAGAGATCGCGAAATAAAAAGACTCGGCGCCATATTCGGCGCTGAGATCTCGAAACTTGCCCCCCCCCCCCCCTATCTTCCGCCACTCGGGCTCGATGTCAACGTGAAATTGGTTTATCTGCGATGAATCTATTTACATTGATAAGACGAAGTGCTAAGTCGAAACGTGACATTATTTCCTCGGCGTCAATTTCGAATATATCAGTTTTCAGACATTTGACTAAATTGTATTATATTTTCGACTTCTTTCTACTACGTTTTATTGAATAATTTTTTGAAGAGTCAAATTTCTTTAGCTTGATAATAAAAGCTCTAAGATTGTGAGAAAAGCGAGTACTTTTCTCACGTGTGATTTAGAAAAAATCATCTACTTTTATCATGATTTAGTAAAGTGGAACCGCTGTACGTTTTCGAAGGATAAAATTTCGTTTCACTTTTTCTTGCAACTTTCCCTCGTTCTAATCGAAAGAATAAAATTTACCCAGCCCTGAAGTTCATCATTCATAACAATGTATCACCACTCACGGCAAAACAATATCTTCCACTTACGAAACTTGCCGCAATGCATCTCGAAAGTGACAGAACCGCTGTCGAAAACTTGCGACATCAATTAAAATGGGGAAAAAAAGGTGGTACAAGGGGTGGGTGGTCTCCGGTCGATCGAAAAAGCAGTCCCTCTGGCAAGTGTCGCCGATGAGTTTCCGTCGCCCCAAGTGTCTCGCTCCTCAAGGCGAACTTAACGCAGCCGGTTTTTTGCCAGGCGCCGTGTAACGGCCGATTTTACATAACACCCCCGGGGTCGTCTGACAAACGCCACGGAGCAAGAAGAACGCGACGTCGCCGAGACAAGCTTTGCTTTATGCATTTCGAAATACGCGGGCGATTAAGGCCG
The DNA here is from genome assembly GCA_022817685.1 of Aradophagus sp. ZL-2020. NCBI lineage: Eukaryota > Metazoa > Arthropoda > Insecta > Hymenoptera > Scelionidae > Aradophagus > Aradophagus sp. ZL-2020. The sequence continues at coordinate 30,662 of JABFOV010000257.1, forward strand.
GACGACTCGGGGGACGTTTTATCGCCAAAGTTAATCGCCGCGAAACGAGGAAAAATTTTATCACCCGCGGAACAATGGCCGCGCATCGGCGAACGATGTCAAAGTTCGGTCGGAGGGGGGGGGGGCTCAAGGGGGGAGGACACTAAACGAGAACCACGCAAATCTCGCTCGTAAGCTTTTATGGATTCCAATCAACTCGGACTGAAAATTGGAAGAAAACTTGGCGGCAATTCGTTCGGGCGTAATTCTGATTGAAATAAACTTCGCCGATTCTGTTTCCGTGTCAACGTGGCATCGCGAAGATCCCGGCGAATAACCCCAGTGTCGCGCTCTCGTCGACCGACGTGCCCGAACGTATTTTTCAAACGGCAATGAAAAAAAGTTAAGCAAGAATAAAACTGGAATACGTTTTTTGAAAATTGAATCAGCCTTTTTTTTTGGTTGGTTAAAATGTTTACCAAATTATTGGAGGATGACTAAAAACGTTAAATTCTTTTTTTGATAATGTCAATATTACTATTGTATCTAAATTTCTTTAAAGAAGAAAAACACACTATAAATCAATAATATTAAAAGATTTCTATTTACATTTTCAATCATTTGTGAAATAGTTTTCATATTATTGCCTAAAATTTCAAATATTCAGTCAAGAAATAAATTTTCAATGCAAAATTTATACATTTTAACTTAACATTAAAATGTTTGAATCAAATATACCATTTTAAGTAAATGAAGTGCTATTTTCACAACTTTCCAACTCTGACCACAAGAATAAAACATTTCTGAATAAATTTGCTCAAACGTCAAAACAGCTACAATTTTCCCTCCCTGTTATACAAATCCAAGTGATTGAGAACTTTGACAACTGCCTCGAAAACTTGTTTCGTACAAACGCTCGATTCCGATAGGGGCGTCACCCGTGACGCAACAACGGTCGAAGCGTCGCGAAAAAAAAAGGGACAGGTTACACAAAAACGGCGCTGCGGTCCGGCCGAATCGCCGGACCGTGTCGCGGTCGCACCTTTTCCAATTAGCGTGAACGATCGGCCGCGGTAAAGCGACTCGCACGGCAAAAGACCGAGGCAATTAATCCATCGATGGGCTTCGTTCGGCGCGAATCTCCGCGTCAAACAAACGTCCCGGAGGAATAGCGCACCGCGTTGTCGCGCCATTTTTGCATTCGGGACCTTTTTCCCCGAACGTCAATGTCAACCCGACGTGGCCCCGCCATTCGTTTCCAACGAAGAATTAAGCGATTTACGGCGGAAAAACGGAAACAAAAAACAGAAACAAACGACAACTGTCGCACATCGAGGGCTCCAGCCGAAACAGCGCGATTGGACGAAAAAACCGGGCTCTTGGCAACGCGATTTCAAATCGAATCGATGCACGGCAGCAAGGTAGGGGGAGGGGAGAGGGAAGGGCATTTTTCCCGCTCACGGCGTGCGACTGTTTACATTATTCAATGGAACATAAAATTTGCGGAATAGATTCACCGCGATATAAACACGAAATGTTTGGTTGCGTTAATTGAATATCGATTACAGGTCAATCAATTTATTCGAAATCAACGTTTAACAATGATACGCGAACCAGCGCAATTATTTCGCCGTTAAAATCGTTACAGCCGGGCAAAAGTTACGGGAATTAATCCACGTGGGTTCTCCGTATTTTCTTTCTTTCCTCTTCTTCTCCCTTTTTGCGCCGATTTCTTATATTTATGACTATTTTTCATTGCAGTTTCACTGGTATTTAGTTGCAAAAATGAGACGGCCCTGTTTAACGACGGAGTTAAAAAATGAACGCTCGCCGCGCGGCGCGGCGAGTTATGTTGACGGTAATTTAGCGCCAAACGGGGGCATTATTGCGCGACAAAATGAATTACAGGTGAACGGAGTGTGCGCCCGGGCGATATGTTATTGTACGAATGCAAAACAGCTTAGCTTTTTGTAGACGCCGGCAATCTGCCGGAAGAATTTTTTGCCACGCGGTATCGCGAACGAACGTAATTGGACGATTTATTAATTAAAATCTGAACGGACGGGGAAAAAGGCCGTTTCAATTAACGTGAATGCGAAATAATGGAAATTAGTCAGTGTAATACGACAGTCGTCCATTGTCATGACAAAAGTAGGACGAGATCGATGAAGTTTTAGTAAATTCAAATGTACAATCAAGGTCGAAATTTGACAATTTTCCAATTTTCAAATCCGAGATAAGAACCATTTTGGAACTCACACCACAACTCGAAAAAATTGATTTTTCATATTTCAGGAGCGTAGGTTTTGAGATTTGATAAGTTCAAGATTTTTTTTTCTCAAGATTTTAGAGATTTCGAGATTCACTAGACCCCCTGTATTTTCCCGCACGATTTCGGCATAATTCCTCCATAAGCGGAAGATGGCGCGAGGGAGATAAGACCGAGGGTTAAATTAGACTCCAACAATACAGTCGCCTTTCCATCCTTCGCACGGCACGCCTTTGTCTCGCCATTACAGTCGCCGACAACAATTGTCCAAGATGGCCACCCGCTACTACAAGCCTGCCTGTAAAACACATTGTCTCGGCGCAACGAGTCTTTAACCGCCGAGCTTCAGCCTGGCATAAACTTTCATCTCGGCCGTGTGATTTTCATCCGACGATCCAGCGGAACGAAACTACTCCTCGTCTCGCCAACTGATACCCCGGCAACGCCAATTCAATGCATTCCGTTAGGCATTTCAATAATTAACTCGCACTCACCGAAAAAGTTCTTCGTCTCAAAATTCAAAACACTTTACAGTGTTCTAAATCACTTCGAATATGAATAACATCAATAAAAAAGATTGTCTTTACGATGTAAATCATTAATCGAATAATCACGAGAAAAAAAGAAAAGGATAGACACGAGAAAAGAGTCAACTTGCCTCAACTTTGATAAAAAGATTCCCTCGGTCAATATAACCCCGCGAAATTCGCCGTCAACTTTGTCAAAGTACTCGAACCTTGCGCCACGGCAGTAACATCTGTCACGGTATTTGATTGAATTAATTAAAATATTCTTATAGAAAATATCCGCGCGTCTATTTTGCGCTGCCGCGTAACGATCTCCGGGGCTTTGAAAATGCTTTTAATGAAATCATAACTGTCGATGGAAAGTTGCGCGAGCTCGAGGGCGATTTAAGAGGCTGAAAGGGCCGTTTAAAGGAAACTTTGCTCAACGCGACGATTTTATTTTCCTTTTTCCCTCGCTCCTTTTTTCCCAATTCAAGCCGAACTGCAAATAAAAGGACCAAACGCGGCACGGACAAGGACGGAACGAAAGAAGTAATCGGCGCCTCGCGGTAATTACCTTGCGATGACCATAACAAGCTTTTCAAACAGTTTCCTACAACTCGTTAAATTACTGCGTCGCTATATAAGGAGCCCATTTCTAAACAACCTGATATTCGCGATTAATTATTCACTTTCGTTGGCTTCGGGCGAGATCGGCCGGCGGATTTATAATGACTTAATCTTATCGGAGATTCGCGCGTGATAAACGCCGGCGCGGCCAAGGTAGAAAGTCGCGGAACCTGTCCGTCCGGCGAATCGCCCGACAATGGCATTAGCGACAATTAAATGTCAGTGAAAATGACTCGATTGAAACGGGCCATATAAGTATGAAAACGGAGCACGCGCAACGTATTATTATACCGGCGACCCACGCTCGCGCCCAACAAAACGGTCCGTTGAACGCGCACAATCGCCGCCTCCGAGCGAATGCATTAAGGCCATTTTTCCACCCTTTTTTTCCTACCTTTTTCTTCTTTCTTTTAATCGATACGCGCCAACGAAAGCTACACCCCGTTGCATTCTGGTTTCAGCGATTCGCGCATAATGCCACGTGTAATTACTCGCAGACTGTAAGTGACGTCGCGATGCATCGTGTTAATGTCTTGTTCAGCCGAGTCCCACGTGTTACACCGAGAGATATAGATATATTCAAAATAACTATCAGATAATTCATGTGAATATCGGAATAGTTGCTTCAACTATCCGGATGCTCGCTTTGATTATCCGATCGTTGTTTAAATTGTCTGTATGAAAAACTCACGCTTTTAAATACACATCACATTTTTTGTATATAAAAGTAAAATTTAACAGTCTCTATATCGATGGCTGGGAAGAAAAATCCCCATTCTCAAACTGGCAATGAAAAACCCCCATTCTCACACTGGCAATGAATACGGACTGGGGATTCTTTGTTGCTAATTTGAGAATGGGGGTTTTTCATTGCCAGTTTGAAAATGGGGGTTTTTCTTCCCAGCCATCGATATGTAAGCTGCGAAGCAAAAATAATATTCGAAGAACGTAAGCAAATTGTACAACAAAACTTTTGATTCTAACGTAACTTTTGTCAGAGTTATTCAAATGTATGTAAATCTAACATTTACTTAAACAACTCTAAGTTACGTTGCAGTAGCACGACATGTTTCTCCGTGTTATCACGTATTTGGCAACATTACAAAAATGATTCATCTCACTAAACTGAAGTTGCACTTGGACAGAGTGCATTTAAAAATATACGTATAATAAAAATGCTTGCGCATGAAATTGTTTAACGATCGAGCTTTTCAGTTGCGACAAATGGCTAGCCCTTGGATGCGTCGCGAAAAGGAGAAGTTGCACGACGACCGCGAGTTTTCATCCGGTGCATACGCGCGCCGTTAAAGCGTTATATCGCTAAAAGGATATTCGTGTATCACTCACGATAGTCGCGTCAGACAAGTGCGCGTTCACCCCTCCCCCCTCGTCCATATATGCGTCCATATATAGAGCGAGCGACAGGAGTCCGAGACGTAAAAGTCTCCTTTATCGTCGGATCTTCAATCTCGCGCTATTACACGAATCGAGATTGAAATTAAGTAAATGTCAATTATATTAATTACACGTCGCGGCCAGCGCAAAATGCAAATTCGCGATTAAATAACGCGGGCAAAAATACGGCTCGGAGGAACGGCGGGGCGAAAAAGTGACGGGCCCCGTTTCGGCCGGCTTGCCGTCATTTTTCCCGTGCTCGAAATTTAATTACAGAGCAGAGCCCGCGAGGCGTAATTTCAATTCCAGGTAATTGATTCATTGTCAATGATAGCCGGCGATTCGAAAAGACAAGACGCCGAGGTAATCGCGCGCGGATCGCGGGAAATAATGGAACGGAGATTTAATCGAGCGATTATCCACGGCCCCGATCTGAGACAATAATTACGGAATTAAAATAACTTGATAAAAAGTTTGCCGCGCCGCGTCGGGCGTGTAAAGAATTTTCGCAAACATGTTGCGGATGACGTTTCACCGTGACGAACTCGATCGGAGATTTCGAACCGATAAAGAGCTTGTAAAAATTAAAACGTTATATTAAGAAGTTTTTGTTTATTTGCAAAATTATTATCCATTAATTGTAATCATTTAAACGCCACGTGACAACGCGAGATAAATTGGCTGTCAAAAGTGTCTTGTATTTAACGTTGACTTATTTTGTCAAGTCAACTACTTGATCTATGAATAATCCGACAAATGTTTATTTTTCAGTTCTATCTTTATCTCTTTCGAATTAAACAATCTTATAATTCTTAAGCAAAAAATGCACATTTTCTCGTCAGAGTGTTCCACAATTTATTAGACATATTTTCCTCGACAATTTTTCAAGTTCAATCTTGTTTATAAAAAAAAAAGCAAAAACCCGTTGTGAACTATCTGCGTTCAAAAAACTGTTGAAAAAAAAGGTGGGGGAAGGACGTGGGAAATGATCCTTCATTCCGCCTTATTCGCCTAACACATTTAATTTCGCGAAAAAGTTGAGCTGTAAAATAAAATTGGATTGACCGTGTTCCATGGCCCGGAGGCACGAAGCCGAGCGATTGGCCGTACCTGTTTGGCGCGCGCGCGTCCGGGTCCACTTAAGCAAGTTAGAAAAGTCAGTGGTTGGGAAAAGAAGTATCTGCGCCGGGCCTGCGGAAAATTGCCCGCCGAAGCTAATGTGCCGTAAAAACGATTCCGCGCGAGACCCTCGAGCCTCGCTATGTTAATGCGCGCGCGGGCCCTTCGCCACTCAGACGCGAAACAACGGAATAACAGCCGGCTTTTTTGTCGTTAGACGCTACGCGAGCGCCGCCCTTGGAGACTGATCGGAATTATAATTTTAATTGATACGGCCTGCGAGATTAAACGCGACGCACCGCTGGAGGAGAAAAAGAAGCCGGGACGAATTCGCGAAGACGATTCGACGAGGAAACAATAATTTGCTTCTTTTGTTTTTTCCTTTTCGTTTTTTCTGCCGGTTAATGTATTCGGCATCTCTTAATAGCGACCATTTTTATCGAGAGGATTGCACGAGTAATTGGCCGTGGTCTCCTGTTGTATAATTTTGTTTGTTCTTGGAAACTTCGTTTTGATGTCTGCGTGCTTGTAATGGTGCGTTGCCATTAACTTTCGGATAATATGAATATTTAATATGTATTGTAATTTGTGGAAACGAGTGTTGGATTTCGAGAACTTCGGGTTGAATATTGCGGCTCGTAATATTGTAGTGTATCGTGGATTATCATTTCGTCTGTTTGCTTCGGGGTATTAATTCAACTTGAGTGTTGCAAATTCGAAACGTTGTTTTTTACAAAGAGTTCGACACTGAGAATATGATAATGATGAACAGTGTTTTTTTATCAACGAATTAAATCTTGGAAAAATTGGTACTCTTTTTGCACTTGGTAAAAAATTAAAACTAGTCTGACTTCAGATTTATCTAAGGTCGAATTTGTTGATTAAAACGTTGGGAGATTTTGCTAGTTGAAAAATTCTATATAACCTCTTATTTGAAAAGTACAATTTGTTTCGTGTTATAATAGAATATTCAAAATATGCAATAATTTTTCCTTTAAAAATTGCTTCATGTAAATCGAAAATTTTTACTAAAAAAAGTTTATCAGTTTACTCTAATTTCAAAACTTTAATAAACTACGATAACAATATCTCTATTTCCAACAATTGTCCCTTTTTCTCAAAACGTTTCCCAAATATTTTGAAAACATTCCAATCCCAAGTCCCCTGCCCCACTGGTTCGTTATCTTAACAATTTTCACCCCACCTTTCGTTATCTTCCCCACACCCGACCAAGTACACTCGAAAAAGTAACACGTAATATCAGCCGGACAACCGTAGCCCATCTTCTGACGGATCGTCGCGAAAGTCCGATTATCGCGAGCGACGAAGCAAGTCGAAAGATATTCGCCGGAGTTATCTCCGCGGCCGAAGGCAGCCTCAATTATAACCCGGCGGGCCCCGAGCCGGCGCTAATCAGCTGATTAAGTGACAGCGCTGGCAATTTATCCGCGCGATCTGCGGCCCGGGAATTCACGCCTCGTCCATTTTATGTCCCCGTTATCGGGCCCGGCGTTATCTGCCGGGCGCAAACGAAATTATTGCCCGGCAGATAATTTATTAACGAAATTATATTAACGAAAAGCGAGCGCGCGTACCGGCGTTATCCGGCGATAAAGAAGCCGGCGAAGGCTCGCGTTATCTGCGAACGCGTTGTTAAGATACCGAATACAACGTGCTACGCATTTCGAGCGCACCTTTTCCCCCACCACGGCGACCTTCCTTTTATTTTCGTTATTTCTCATCGACGACAAAACGCGCGGTTCTCTGTCGATATCGGTGTTCGACACCGAGTCGCGATTACTATTCGCTGCGTCGGCGTTCGTTTTCCCAGACGCAGGAGAGAAGTATAAAAAAGGACAAGGCAAAAAGTCGTGAGAAACAGTGGGGGGAAGGGCTTTGGACGGGATTTGAATATGCATGTCCGCTCGCCTTGTTCTGTCAAAGTGCGCGCGTGTTTCACCGCGACGGCTATTTCTTCGGCTATAAAGTCCCGCGAAATAACTGCCGGCCGCGCGAGTTTTGCACTTTAAAACGCCATTGTGATGATAATTCAGGTGGATCCTTGAACCGGGGATGTAAAAATAATTATATGGAAATCTCGCGACAAGCTCACGTTAAATGCTGGCGGTTTATATTGTATTGAATTGTAAGAGAGTGTCATTAACAGAGATGCGGTTTGAAATTTCAGTGTTTGACTGCAAATTAAAACGTGCATGTTTGTGATGACGCTGCAATTTTATGGTGCATTTTTTTTGTATTCAATTAAATTTTTATCATTGCGAGGAATCTATCTTTTATTGAAAAAAAACTTTGTTAATTGATTATCACTTAAACAATACAGTACAAAAAATTCAAATTGAAAACCACCGAAGTAAATTCCTCTTAGTGAAAATGAAATTTTTTTTTCGACAATTATTTCACTGAAAAGTCTACATTTCTGTAATCAATTTGTTCACCTACTGACTCAGTAAAATTGATTCTGATTACAAAAACCAATTAGGCTGAAATGACAATCATGACTTGGTAAAAATTCCATTCTAAATGAAAAACGCAAGATCGGAAAAAGGCGAAATGAATACGCACGCAAGGCAAAGAAAGTGACGCGAAAAAGTGAAATCAAAACGAACGAACGGAAAGCGCGGCGCCTGAAATATATTTCCCGTACGTTCATTTGCGTTAAGCTGACGTTTTTATTCGCGCGCTCTCGCTCGCAACGTGCTGCCCTCTCTGTCCCGGCCATCGCAACGAACGCGAAACAAGAAGGTTAAATTTGCGTTTGAATCATTTCGCGGGTTTTATTCTGCGGCCTGTATCCCCGAGACGTTTTCAGTCTGCTTCTCCCATTCAACCACGTGCACCTTACAAAGATGGTCTTATTGCCTTTGGAACACGCCTCGCGCTGCTATAATTACGCGTCGAGGTTTTTGCTCTGACAAATTCAAAGTATTTAAAAACAAGAAGGAAAAATTAAAAACAAAAACTGACCTTTCTTGGTCGATGATAATCAACAACGTATTTCTTCTACAAAGATACAATTAAAAAGTATTCAAATCTTTCAGTCTCGATTCTTTTTATACAAATGAATTGACAATGACCTTATTTATGAAGCACAACAAAATGATATTGAAAACTACCGCAAAAACAAGACCTCAACCGTTATTAATTATTAATAAATAATATTTGCATTCAGCGATATCGCCGTAACTTTTCTTAACAAGTTTTCATTGGATTTTTTGCCATATATGAACCAGTCATTAAAGTTGAACAAGATTTTAATAACGTTATTGGATTGTTTGTAACAAGGCACGGTACGAAAAATAGCCGGAAACGATTGGCGAGGAGAGAAAATGCCGGCGAAACGGCGGGCATTGTTTGTTCGACGAGACTAAGTATCGGCTTTTATTTCGCCGTAATTACTGCGATTTTTATACGGCTGTTTGTATTTATGCGCGCGTGCCGCGCGTGTTCGGCTCGATACACTTTTATTGTTATTGTTCGTTGTTAATGTACGTGGTGCGTGGTTTATATCGCGTGATTAATTTTCCTCTCGAGTATCGAGCGACTTCGGATTGTAAACGCCGAATCGTTGCTTTTGATGGATACGTTGATGAGCACTTAAATTTTTATTCCCCCCCACTGGAAAGCAGTCATTCGACGAATAATACAGTGATATAATGATCTTCGAGTTACGGTCGACGTTAAATTTTTATTCGTGATTTTCGCGTCGTTTCGCAAGCCCGAAATATGTGCTGCGTAACATTTTCAATTCCAACGATCTGTCGCGTGACGTGTTTTCGAACAAGTTTAGGAAACTCAAGTAGTTTTGATCGACTTATAAATATAATTCGATCAAAAGGTGTAAATATGGGTGACATGCGTCTAAATAAATCATGTGCCATCAAAAAAGCTTCATCGGTAAACTTGTATTAACAATTGAAACTCTGTCTCTCGACATGCCAAAAAGGATTGAATATTTTCGTTGAGCCTTAAACAACTATTGCTTCAATATAGAATTTTTAAATCAACCTTTTAAAACCACGTATCTAATAAACTATCATTTAGAACACTTGTCTATGCTTTGAGCCAAACACTTTTCATATCATTTAAATACATTGAAACGCATGGAAATATTTGAAAATTACCAATCATTGTGTGTTAATGTAAAATACGTATTTTGAAATACTAATTTCACACTCTGTAAAAAGTAAATTTTTTTTTATAAATGGAATCTGTTAACAATAACAATAATTCACTTATCATTGATTTTTTTTTTTCACTTTTCTTAAATTTCATCAATCATAAAAACTTCTAACACTTTATGACATCAAACTGTGCCCCTCGCAATATTTCCAGTGGCATTTACAATATGCTTTTTTCACTGCACCAGCAATCCGTCCATCTTCCCTCCTACTCTTTCGTTGTTAAACTTTTACGTGGTCCGCTGCGGGGCTTTCTCGGCGTCGCGGCCTATCGGTCCGGATCTAGCCGGGCCGTCCAATAAAGACCTCGAAAGTCGAGCCGGATCCTCGATGGAAAAAAAGGAAGGGGGGGTGAAAAAAGAGGGGAGGAGAGCAAGAAAAAAGAAAATGGACCTGGGTGAGGGGGGGAGGGCCGAGATTTATCGAGTGTTAGAGAGATAACGAAGGGCCGAGCTGGACCGGTGCAGTCGGGGAGAGCGGGGGGCGGTATGACCGGGTTTCGGTTTCGCGGGCCTCGGCAGACCTATAAATCAAGCGGCCGCACCGGCGCCGGCTTAGTTAAAGTTCGCGCAGCCGAGGCGATCCGCCGTGAGCCCCTTACCAATGACGGCCTGTCCGAGACCGAGGGCTCGGTTCCGTGAGATCGGCCCCGACCGATGATAGATTTTGATGCTCGAACGAAAACAATTTCGACGATTCCCGCCGCAAGCCGGATAATTGGTCGCGTGCTTCTGACAGCACTCGCGGCGAGGTTCAAAGATCGTTGCTCACTTGCCAACAGAAATAGTCACTTGGGATAAACATATTGCGGGGAGTGGATTTTGAGGTGAAGGAAACGTCGATTGTGGATTGCGATGCGAGGAATTCACTACTTTGTTACCCCATTTTAAAAATTTGTTTTGAATTGCATGATTTAGATAAATATGCAAATTGTTTAAATTAAAACAAAAACTGTATTCAACTTCTAGATTTTGGATAGACGTATAGCTTTTCTGACCGAAATTAACTCAAATTTGAGTGAAAGAAAAAAGGGAAAATATTGCAATATAATCATTGAAATAGTTTTACATCAATCGGACTCTAAAGTTCACAAATTGTCGCACCTTTGATCTTTTAGATTGAAAATTAAAAGAAATTGCATTAAACTTGCTCTTGTCCGACATACAATTAAATATCAAACCTGTAAATCTTTTCCGGAACGCAACGACGACCGTTAATTAATTGAAACGTTTCGGCCGAAGGCGGACAAAAAAGAGCACTCCAAAACATTACGCAACGATGTAAGAAGCGAAATTTCGAGAGTCCGCGGGACCAGCTCGACCGTTTGTAGCTGCGTCGCCGACAACTCTTTTTGCCGCGCGAACGCGACAAAGCTGCTAAAATTTTGTCCTCGGCGCTTTTTTTTCCACGCTTAAACGGAACAAGGCTGCGAAGGAAAGTTGCAAAAAATGTCGCTCGCTCGCAGACCCACGCCCCGATAAATCGCCCGTTGGAACTTTGCGCCGGCAACTTTCTCCGCGTCCTTTTCCGCAAATCCGCAATTTTTAATTGACAATCAATCAAACTCGAACCCCCACCCCTGGCCCCCCAACTTTCAATAGCCGATACAGCCTTTTAATAAATATAAGCTTCTTATTCGAAGGCGCACAAATTGAATTTCGCCGGCTTATTCGATGAATTATTCAATACGCCGAAAGTTGCATCGCCGGCTTTTGTCCAAAAGACGCGACGCCGCGAGCCGGCATTTTTCGCGCGCACGCGCCTCCGCCGGATACACGATCGGTATCTCGACTCGGCGGTATTTGACTTGCAAATCGGCCGCGCGATTCGTTATATCCGTAAGACAAGCTCGACGGCCGTCTGTCGATAAATAAAGCGAGGCCGAATAATCAACGGCAACGCTCTCGAGAGCCAACTGTAATTCGATTCCCGATCGATCGCGCGGCCTCTTGATTATTTGCCGCGCGAAACGACCGCGGCTTCGTCGAGTCACGGCCGAAAATGTTACCCACCATTTGTATTGAGTCTGGCGGCGCGTTCAAGAGGTCGCTCGACGAGCACGTGGCAACGCAAAAGTACGGTTTTGCGGCATTTCCGGGGTGAAAAGCGACGCGTCTCCCGCGGCTTTTCTTGTATCGACGGGCTCATTTAATTACACGGGTTTGCAATGGAAATTAGCGGCGCTGCTAGAACGTTCCCGCCTAACCCCCCAGTCGCTATTATCGCCCGAACCCTGCCATTGATTTGTTCTCTTTTTAGATTTTCATCGATCATTCGCCGGGTTGAAAAGTGAAGTCGACGATAGGCGGCATGGGGGAAGTTGCACTTGAAAAACATTTCAACGAAAACGAGGGGAGTGGTGAAATAAATACAAATGTATAGGGATGGTTGAAAAAACAGAGCGCTAGGTATATCATAAAACGTGCACGTTTTTTTGAATTTGATAATTAGATCTCTTTTCGTACAAAAGTTCGGAAAATCCAAAATATCAGACAAGCAGTTTACATTTTCATGATTCTTGTCAGCGCATTTAAGATATAAAATATCAAAGTTCTTAAAAGTGTTTTAAGATCGCTAAATTTGAATAATTTTAAATTATTTACTTTTACAGTGGCAAAACGAAACAAAATAAAACAATATATAAAAAGAAATGTTCCATCTTTCTGCGCATATCCATTCAACAAAAACGAAAAACTCAATAAATCTATAAATAATAATGAAACGTAACAAGGATCAGCGCCACTAATCCGACGTCTGTCAAACTCGATTAAGAATTGAAAACCAGCGGGATTAGAATCGATACTCGCAATCCGAAACTGATTAAGACCAATTCCGTGAGATTATACGCAATTAGCATAATCGTCTTCCGCGAAATCTTGCCGCCGATCAAATCCGAGCAACAATTTTTGTTGCGATGGAAAACTGCGACGCAAAGCGTGCCGTCCAATCGATATCGGGCCACGCACGGAAAACGACACGAATCGCGCAAGCACCGGCGACGGGTGCTTTATAATTGGATAATTAATCGACTGTCAATGCCAGGAAGTAAATGCAACTTTTTCGCGCACGCGCCCGACTTGATAAATTAGCCGAATCCGGGACCGAATTCGCGAGAATATTTTCGTCTAATCGGCGTTGATTGCGCCCGTGCTAATTATTTCATAGCCGTTGCCATTTTATCGCAGCCTTAGCTGCAATTACGCCGTCGCGGTCGCGCGTTATTTCACACGTGCTAATCGCATTCGAATCGCCGCGGCGTTGCCGCTTATTAAAACGAAATCTGCAAAATTTAACGACCGACTTCTTTGCGGTTTTTCTCCGCCGTTGCATTACCATCGGTCCAATGTGTCGCAATTTTTTCTGCAAGGTGATTCGCTTGGAACAAATAATTATTAATAAAATTTATTTTTATCGAATATATCGAAATTTTGACAAAGTTTGCAATTTTTGGAATTCTACTTGGAAAAAGATTGTTTAATAATAATTTGCAATTATAATTTTAATTTTAGATACAGAATAATGTTAATTCACTGTACAAAATGATCGGGTAATTTTATTTAAAACTTTAACAACTCTTATTTGAGTATTCACTTGTCAATATCATGTTTCTAATTCGTTTAATTTGATTATCTTTATTTAGTTTTAATTCCATGAAATCAACAGGCGCACAAAAATAAAGTTTATTTGTATTTACGTCACTGTTAGGGAAACGGAGTGAAAAAGAATAATAATAGAAAGCGAACGCTCCAAAACAAATCGTAAACGCCACATCGAATAGTCGTCAATTTGAGTTTTGATCGCGACGCGATTATCAGTCTCCTAATTCTGGCCGCCATGTGTGACGATATTCTTGAAATCGACAACGACATCGATTTTGATCAACTTTTCCCGAACCTCACCGAAAATTCGCAACCAAGTTCGAATGTAGCTACAAATGTCCCAAACTCTTGTTCTGAAACTCCCGATATTACATTGTTAATTATGCAACTTTTTCAAGCACTATTCAAT